>BPLR01002389.1:0-118292 GCA_021605095.1 Caerostris extrusa
AGATTGACATTTGTGACAAAAAACAACAATTTTCAAAATTTATAAGGAAATTTAAAATGAAATCAGTAATATTTAAATTTTAATAATAATGATTTTTAATTTTAAGGATTACTTTATTTAGGGTGATCTTTAACGATCTTTCTAACATCAAGCTATTGATCAAAAAACTTAGCAGTTATTATTGTGAAGTTAATTGTTTCTCTTTTGATATTATTTTCAAACTTTAGGTAACATTGCTTCATTGGGTATTATTATATTCCGGTGAACTAACAAGACAGTGTTATTTAAAAATTAATTAATAAACATTATTTTCATAATTATTACAGTTATTTTTAAGATTTACTTTGGTAAAATATCGATTTTTCAAATGAATTTGCATCAAAAAAATATTTCCAGTTTGGTATCTTTCTATTCTCAAACTAATCGGCTTAGATTATTGCTAGAAGATTCAATGATTTCTTCAACTGTGTACATTAGTCCAGAGCATAGAAAGCTTAAAAACAGATATACATTACGTATTCTATGTTGGTGGGTTTGAAACATAGAAAGACAGTATTGTTTAAATAATATAAATTCATTTATAGTGGCACGTGTTAAATATTTTACACGGAATCTCTTTATGAAATTGTTATTTTACAGGGCTTTTTGTTCTGAGGGCTTACTGAGTACTTGAATTGCTTTGAAGATTAAACCAAAATTTTAAAATATGTAAGGTATATATGACGCCCAAAGTATGTAAATGCATTTGCTACATACATTATTATTTATATAATTTATTGTAAAATGTTATAAATATTAAAATTACTTTATTAACTAAAATCTGAGCAACTTTATAAATGGGTTCAAAAAAGAGTTTTATATCACTTAAATAATTCTTTCAGATAACTAATAAGGAGTTTTCTTAAATTGAAACTGTTCAGTTTAATTTGAAATATAATTGTTTCCCAGCATTTTCAAATATAGAAACAAAATGCTGTAATTAGTTTTTCAACATTCATTAAAGTATTCTTTTTGATATTTAATGTTTGTTTTTCTTGTTTAAGGCAACATCCATACAAATAAGTGTTATTTTATTGCAATTTTTACAAGTGCAATTTTATTTTAAATATTCAAGAAAAAGTTTAACTAATATTAGAAACAATGTAATTCATAATCATTAAATTTTCAGTGTATCTTTAAAGGATAGATAAATCTTGATATAGAAATGTTTGAACGGAAGATATAACTATTTAACTATAACATATCTAATTATATTTTTGTTTTTTTAATGTATTAAATATAATATAGAGCAGTTTAAATGTATGAAAATATAATAGAGCTATATTAACATTACATTTTTTTGTTCTTTTACTACGTCTATTTAAGGAATTAATCATTTGTTTGTTTCAAATGAAAATTATTAAGCCTATTTCTATTCATGAAATGTGCACCAAAATGTATTTTGTATATGTATTCAAGATGTATTCATTATTACGAACTCTTCCATAGTGACCTTCGTGCAATATAATATGCTGTTGATGATTTGTGAAGTGCGCAATCAAATGTCATATAAACAAACATTAAAACGATACTATGCACGTGTTTATACTTTTTTTTTGTCTAAATCGTAATCAACTAAACTAATAAAGCACATCTTTTTTAAAATTTCACAAACGTTTAGCATATTATTCATAGATTTGCTCAAAGTCCGTAATACTAAATATAAATTTAATTTCTTTTATTTCTCTAGCATTAATTAAAACATTAAAGAATTAATTTAATTAAAAAATTTCAAGCTTATGGACAACTGAATTATTAATATTCTTGAAAGCATGAAACCTACAATTGAATGGTTTATATGTGGTAATTTCGACTATTCATTTATGCCATACAATCCGTAATTTATATTTGATTGTGATTATTAGTAAAAGTATAGCTAGTGAAGCAGCGGTGGGCCCGAGTGATGAAGGAGTTTGGCCATGAAATTAAAAGTGACTCTGACTATAAATCAATTGTTTTTAACGAAAGCAAAAATTGTTAACATTTTTATTTCTTTTTTTTTACATTATCATATTATTTTAACTACAGTATCCTATTTAATCTATCCTTACTAAGGATTACCCTAAAGCCTGAAGTAAACATTAACTAAGCATTATCATAAAGCCTTTGCCAATCCGAACGTAACGTAATAACTTAGGTAGCAGATACAAACTACAAGGCTTTTTATTTATCGGAGTTGACGGACTGATTTTCTTGTTTTCGCCAAAGCCATTTCAAACAAGCGCCAAAATACGCCAAGGCCCTATAAAAGAAAATACTCACCATGATATTCATATTTTCATTTATTAAAATAATAATAAGTCATTATTTGATTCATAAAATAAAGGTTCTCCTTATAAATCGTATAATATTCAAATGGATTTCTGTTCAATGAATTAGATTAATAAATGATAATAAAACTCTTACTATTCTACAAGTTTTTATTTTAAAACCACTTAATTGTTAAAAATATTTTAATTTTCTTAAAATCCCTTATAATTTATTTAAACTATATATTTCAGAGTGCAACAAACTATCGTTAATAATTGTATTCTAAAAATATTTATTGAGTTAGATATACATTCTTATATGGTTATATTTTAATAATGATGTTACTGGGATGATTTAAATTAAGAAGCTTGTACATTTATATTATCATCACAGGAAAATTTCTAATTCGTTTACACAATAACAGCCATAAATTTTATTTTTCATTTGCTAGAAATTGTGCTTCAAATTAAATAAGTAATTATATTGTAGTATAGTATATTTTGTAATTACTGTTGCAGGGAATTTTCTAAATTGATTTTGAAAATGTAATTCTCCGCTACTAATGAAGAATTCTTTACATTATTAAATATTAAAATAATATATATATTTATATATATATATATATATATTGGCTTATATTTGGCGCACTTTGATCTGAAGTTATTAATAGAATGTAGACAGTGCAGCAATTTAACATTAATCGGATTGCACCATGACTAACCTACTACATTGCATTCATATTTATATTATTATATTATTATTATTACTATATATTTATTATATATTTTATCATATTATTTACAATGAATAACACTTGAATGGCATACGAAGTTCGTTGTCCTCAAAAGAAGGAATTATTTCCTAACGGATTTCTTGTGTCCATTCCCGGCATACAGGTAGGACATTTGATTCGATTTAAATTTATTAACTTTGGAATCTAGGTTTTTCTTATTTAGAAATACAATCTCACTCCACTGATATTCCTGGGGCCTTACTAAAAAGAGTTAACATATTTAACACTTTTAATATTTAAAACTAATAGATCACCTGATTTAGCCATTTAAATAAAGCATTTTATAGTTCATATTTTTTTTTTAAACGCAACAATGTATAACAATTTTTTTTGAAGTAATTAAAAAGCTATTTTACGTTTATAATAAATACAAAAGCCTGAATCGTGACCAAATGGCAAAGCGAAAAAATATTACAGCTCAGATTTTAATCCACTGTCAGCTTCCTTTGCAATCAGAGAGCTTTCATAAAGTTAGTAATAGTTAATAAAAAAATCATAAAGTTAGTTAGGAATAATTAATAGCAATCGTCATAATGTGCGTAAACCGTTTATTATTGAAAACTGAATGGTGGACGTTTTCTGCATTTTCACCATATGGTACTCAAATGGCAGATGACCCTTTGAAACTTCTTCAAGATAGCAATGTTCTTCCCTCCTCACCCGTGAAGGGGCCTGATAGCCGAATTGCTAGCGCTCTGGCGTTCGATACCAAAGGTTTCGGGTTCGAGTCCCGGCAGGGCCATGGATGTTTGTAGTGGTTCGAATCCACTTTTAAACTGTAGGTCCCAGTCTGTTTTCTCGTGGGCACAAGATGATCGTAGATCGACAAACCAAACATCACCAGTCATTGATCTGTTATTTATATTCATAAAGTGGAACACGAGTCTCACCAATGTTACAGCAAAAAGTGATTCAGAAATAGACAACCTGACACTTTTTCAAAATTACATAGTTGACAAATAGATACTGATGCATCCCGCTAACACTTTTTCACGGACGACGCCGTATCTCATTTAATCACACAAATCGAATTCAACTCACTTCCCATTTAATTGATTGCAATTACCCCTACTTAGCAAAGACGCATCGATCCGCTGGCTACAGCTAACCATTACCAAACAATTGGTTAATAAAGATCTTCCTTTTAATTAGAAGAGGAACGCAAACGTCTAAGCTACTCAGTTATCAAATCAAGTAGACTTCGGCCAGCAAATGCAGTGGATGACGGCGAAAGTAACCGCCCCATTCCCACCATGCCTTTCACTGTCTGTGATCCATTTAATTAATACCAAACAAGCGAGGAAGGTCGCCATGCCCTTGCCATTAATTCGGCCGGGTCTGTTTCTGTAGATAAGTGTGGTTAATTGCCCCAAGCCCTGTGAGCAAGAATCACAATGCTCCCCAATCTTCAGGTTTCTGTCCATCATTTTCGTTCAGAACCTTCGACCAGGATTTCAGATAAGGCCCCGGATATACGGACTGAGTTGTTAGGGCAAGGACAGCCGTATGAGGGATTGTTTGTGGCCTTAAGGGAAAAAGTTAGAGGGATTTTGTATGCCAGAATAAACAGAAATAATTTGTATAATAGCTCTATTATATATGTGGTGACCCAGGGGTAATATGAAATAGATTTTAATTGCCCAGCCTCTAGTTAAGTGAACAATAATAATAGTTATCTAAGAATTCACAATATTTTTCACTTTTAATCTTTGATATGTGTTATACTTAAATCTGTTAATTTTTTATCTGTTATAATTTAACATGTTAATATTTTATCTGTTACAATTTAAAATGCTAATATTTTTCTCTTATACTTTAATCTGATATTCTTTAGTTGTTTATACAATTATTAAATTATTGCGTTAATATGTTTCTTTAGGGCCGACTTCACATGCAACATGAAAATCTGACTGACAAAATGTAGTTTTATTTAATTGAAATCAACTAATAAAAAATGTTTCGTAATTTTTGACTACAAATCTTTTGAACCAATTAATGAATAGAGAAAAAAATTCTAGATTTTATTGTTTTCAAATTTTGTTGGAATATGCACACATGCATAAATTCATTTTATATGTATAAATTTAAACTCTTTGATGACTTTATATTTAAGTGTTCTTTAGAATTTATAACTTTAATTTTATCAAAAATTAAAGTTATAAATACTAGTACCTAAAACACGTAAAGAAATATATTGAAAAAAAATATATTTCCCAAACCCGCCATTTCAGTTTTTTTTGATATACAACAATTTTTCCGTACATGAATATTGTAGTAGATTCAGCATTACTCAGGAAATAATAAATAAATTTACTGCAAGGGTAAGAAAACGAATGTTTCCTTCTTTTCTAAAGAACTTACTCATTCTTAATGGTCTTATGTTAAAGATAAAGAAAAAAATAAATAGAAAATTTCAATGGAATTTAATCGTGGAGAAATATTGTCTGTTTTTTTATATTATAATAATTATGTCTTTTTTATAAAATTAACATTATTTTTGGTGCAAAAATATTTATGTATTATATATTGAATTAAAAAAACGTCTTTAAAATTGCAAGATTAGCTTAAATGAAGAATTTGTTTCAAAATTAGACTTTAATTTTTATATGAATAATTTTATTTCTATTAAAATGCATTTATTTCTTATTTGTATATATCGAAAACCTGAGATCCTACTAATGCAGTTACTAAACAGCCCATTGACGTTGATATGGGGAAATGATAATTTCCAGACGAACATTTAGGAGTAACTGCTCTACATTTGCATTACGCATTGGAGAAAACTCAGATGCAGACGAATTGATTGTTGATATCAGAATTTATAGAGGCTCTCACAAGTATCTTTGTCTCGAAAAGCAGTTCCTGACTAAATACCATCAGAGGAGTTGGGTTTGATCCTCCCCTGATCCTTGAGTTTGATCTCAGCTGTGCGTGTTACGATTAAACCCCAGGTCGAACCTCATTTTAATTGTAATATGATAGATAAAGTTATCTAATTCAGTTTCAATAATTCAGAACTTGTGAATGACATTAAACATTTAAAATAAAAAAATTAGGTAAAAAAATTTAGCTTTTCGTTAAAAGAAATGATCTATATATTTTTAAAGAATTTATGAAACCTGCTTTTCATTATTTATAGTAAATATAAAAAATATATCCTTCAATTTTTTTTACAACGATATTTTTTATTGTTTTGACAAAATAAGGTCTGACAGCCTGCCAAAAGAATTGTACGTAACGTGGATTATGTAATGTAGGACAATATAAAAAATTCTAGTTTTTAAAAAGTTCTTTTTGATATTTTTTTTATTATGTGATTAACTTTGCATGCTTTCAAACTATTGCATAATATATTTAGAATATATTCGTGTTTTTGCAGAGAAATTTCTGTTTGATATAAAATTTCTTTTATATTGTATTACCAGTATTGACTGAATTATATAGATTTTCAAGTTCGAATTTATTAACATAAGAATAAAAATTATTTTTTTCTAATAAAAATAAATATTTTTTATTATTAACGAAAGGATTATGATTCTCTTGTAATTAATTCTCATTTATTTATAAATACACACAGGTATTTTTTTGTAATAAGAAACAAACATTTTATGGTAAATTTAATTAAATTCCATTAATCCAGTCTCATGATTACTAATTAAAGTGCGTGTTATGTCGAGAAGTAAATAGTATTTGAAAAATACTGCAAAGTAAAAATATACAGTAATACAAATTAAACAAACTAACATTTAAATACAATAAATATTAATAAATATAACGAAATGGCTTATTTATATTGTAAAAAAGTAATGAGGAGATTATGAGATATTATGAGACAATTTATATTATGAGATTGTGAGACAATTACATATGAGAGATTAAATGTAATTCTCGAGATTATTATTAGACAATTACATATAAAAATGAGAAGATTTACAAAGATAAAAATTGTATAAATGCATAGAATTTTAAATAGATTTTTATATGAAATTTCCTATAGCATGGTATTATAAAAATAATATCTTTAATGATTTTTTTTAATATATTTGAAATCATTGGGTCATTTCAAGATACAATAAATAAATAAATTACTTTACATTTACCAATATCATTCAATTTATTATACTAATTAATACATCTTGAATAAAAATCAACTTCAAAACATTAAACACAACTAAACTACACATTATTATGAATTGAATATCAATAATTCATTCGCAATAACATAAAAAAAGTCTTGCATCTATATAATGAATACAAATCGAAAATGATTATTTTCAATATTAACGCATTCATAGGCTTGGACAAGGCATCGGCTAACAGGCTATTCTTGGCCAAAATTCTCCATATCGATCCACTGATATTCAAGAGCTAACTCTAGTAGTAATTCTTATCATTTCTCTTCTAACCAGAAACAGCTTATCGTCATTGCCCCAAAATGATGGGGCTGGTCATGGCAGAGAAAGTAAACATCAAGTTGAAATAATTTTATACCCTTTTCTTTTTTCTCATTCTCATTGAAATCGGAATAGTCACAATTTGTTTTGTTCGTTAATTCATTATTTATTATTATGGAATTCAATGAAATAAATTGCCTTGGAACACAAAGCAAGTAGACAAATTCAAGTACCCACTTGATATTTTACAATCATAAACGGAAAGAAAGGAATTGAAATTGGTATTTTTGATCTCCCACCGCTATTTTCACTAAGCAGTGTAGATACGAAATGGATTGAAGTAAAGTAGAAATGCAAATATCAAGTTAATTTCAAACCGCACAAAATAAAATAAATAATTAATTTACAAGTTCCTCATACTCACGTCGGTATCCAATAGTAGAAATATAAATAAAATATATTATTTTTAATCTCATTTTATTAATACTAATTTCTATTAATCATCATTATTATCCTATTATTATATCAAGATGAATATGAATCAACATTAGAAATGGAGTTTATTCGATTTATATTTGTGTTGGATGCATTTTTATTTGTTATTTATACGTCAAATTCGATTAACTTTTATTTATATCAATCTTATTATGTGTCTGAAAGAAATCATCATGAATTTGTCTTTGTAGAATATTACAGAAGATACAAATATAATATTGCATGTATTACATTTCTTAAAAAAAAAATATTTACAAATTATTAATTATTTGTTAATCGGAAAAGTTTCTATTTTATGAAGACAACAAGTTCAATATTTTTTTAGTGTTACTCAGAATACGTATTAGCAAATTCAAAACATATTAATGATTTCTGATACCCAAAACAATTTTTTAATTTTCCATTTGTCAAATCTTTCATTTCGTGGTTTTCTTTTCATATAGCACGCTTCCTAATAAGCGAACTAATCCAAACATTTTCCCAACATGGCAACAATGCAGCAACAATGTTTCGCTTCGCACGCACCCATTTTTCCATGATGAGGTCCCGAGCTGCTTGCTTTCAGTATGAATGGAATCTAACCCGAGTAGATTGTTTCAGTGTAGCCAGCGGAGGCAGCGGTGATGATATACCGCGCATGTTTATAAGGGGATCCGAGAGATAATGTATTCAGATGAGAACGTGCTAATGCTGTCGCAATGGTAAGAGGAATCTGGTGACTATTTCACCAATCTCATTGTCCCCTTGCACATCAGTGGGTGAGGCTCGTTAGCATCCTCTGAATCCACCATGTCAAAAGGGACGACATGCATATTGCAGACAGCAATCGGAAGGGACTTGACATTTAATCTTATTCACCTAGACTCTTGTTTCACGAAATATCTACACCAGAGTAAAAAGCATTTTTATAACAAGTAATATAAATTTTTTTTTATATAATTTTCATTCATTTTTTATGTTTATGCGGCACCATCTATTGGTAGATATATGCAACTTAAATTTTAAATCTAATGACTGAATTAATATTTGAAAAAACTGTATTAACATCAAGTGTCATCCACTACAAGTTCAAAAAAAAGGTTTTGAACTATAGTGGAGGAATAAAAAAGTATTTTATGAACGATTAAAAATTTGTACAAGATATATATAGGGAGTGTGTGAACTAATAGAAGGAATTGAAAACGAAATAAGTACAAAAATGATAATATAATAAAAGTATAAGTACAAAAATGAAATTCATAAGTCAAAATGATAATTCTTCAGTGTACACCGAATCTCTGTATAAAAATACATCAACCTTTTTTTCCATAAATGTAAATCTATAAAACCAATTAAAACTCTTAAATTTTCCCTATATACATAAATGTTGAATAAATCAACTCCATATTCACAGTTGGCTATCAACCTTTTTTTATCCTTAAATGTAAATCTATAAAATTCAATTAAAACTCTTAAATTTTCGAAATATATACATAAAATGTTGAGGAAATACAACTCCATATTCACAGTTGGCTATCTCGAAAATATATAATATTTTGTAATTGCAAATATTGATTTGGTATATTTGCTATTAGAAAGGTTAATTTGGAATATTTACGATCGAAAAATTAGTTTAGAGTAAATCATTCTAACGTTGAAATCTAGTCTTAATAAAAACATATATAATCCATATATACATATATAATTTATCGAATCATTAGTACAAATACATAAATCTTAGTTGGTAATCCTTTAAAGAAAACCCATCTATTTTCCACCCAAATCCTTAAATCTTCTTGTTTAAAATCATAATAAATCTTCCGCAGATTTTGTAGGTAATTCCATAAATCATCGTGGAATATGTCTTCCTTTCATATTATATGTTTAACAATAGATCATTTATAATAATATCGGTATCAGTTTTGTATGTATTTGTTTCACATCTGTCAACAGATGGTGGAAACAAATTTTGAAGATTTTATTTTGATAGAAATTTTAGGAGTGACTAAATGTAATAATCAATACTTTTGGCTGATATCTGAAATTTAAAATGTATTTTTTAGTTATCTCATGTGTTTAGTTTCGTAAAAATTCTTAAGCTTACTTATGATTATAACAAAAGTCTTAAATATCGTTGATTTAATAGATAACTTTATAAGATAAATTTTCATAGCTTTTTAGTGAAATTTGTATGAATATATATATATATATATATATATAATATATGTATATATTATAATATATATATAATATATAATTATCTTATTGTTTGGGCATATATTTGCTTTTAACTTCAACCAAATTTAGCAAATAGTGTTTTTAAAATTGCAAGCTTTGCAATTGTTAATCAGGATAAAATTCTAAATGGCAAAACTACATTGGATGTCTTTAGATTGTCTATTTATTAGTATATTTAGATTTATTGTCCATTTTTTCTCATAAATGGGTTTTGTAATAAAACGTGAATGAAAAGAATTTAATAACAGAAACTGCAAAAATTTTGATCAATTTATTAAATAATAAATAATAAAAAATAATTAGAATTATTTTTTCAGTCCAATAATAGTTAATAATTTTGAAATCATGCCTGAAATATTTTACAGATTTCATTTTCTCGCAATTAAACAACAGGTTTTGTATGAGATTCACAAGTTATAATTGAATATATAAACATAATAAATAAAATTCTATATTTTTTTTTCCTGTAATAAATTTCGCGTTACTTAGGATTAAGTATTCAATTTTAGATAGTAGCACTTCGGAAGCTGATTAAATAATGAATTTTTGGCACGCTGAACATGTGACATATTCTTAAAAGTTCCAAAATCTTTGTAAAAGACGGGAATTAATGTACATGAAACTCTGAATATTTTTAAAATTAATTAGCTCCCATGTGGTACTAAACTGAAACTTCTAGACTCATAAAGTTCATAATGGGATGAAAGCAAATTTCTCTGCACTAAACAATATTCTTTATGGAAGAAAGTTTTTAAGATAATCCATAATTGGACTTCATTATTTAAGTCAATTTTTTTAAATAATTAAAAAATTCGAAAGTATGGAAAGTAAAGTATGTAAGTACAAGCTAAATTATAAGAAATTTTTGTTTAGAATTAAATAATGTATATAAAAGTTTATGTACTGACTGAAATATTGAATTTCAAAGTGTTGTACAAAAAATCCACTTTTATTTGTATAAATTTATAGACAATTTAAATTTTTATTTACTGACTAAATTATTGAATTTCAAGGAGTTGTACAAAATACCCACCTGTATTTTATAAATTTGTATACAAATACAAATGGGTTTTCTACAACTCCTTAACATTCAATATTTTAGTCAATACATAAAAATTTAAATACAGTATTTAACAACAAATACTATATAACAACAAATATTAAAAAACAAATACTTTTTAGTGGAATGTAGTGTTCTTTTCCACGAACTCAACATAAGAATTAAAATATCAAAAACAGATTTTTATAAGCATTAAATTGTGGAATTTCAAAGATCATTTCATTTTTTATACGTAAGCGCACATCGTGTTCCACTAATAAATGTCATTAATATTTCATCCAAATTTGATGATTGTGATGGCAATGCCTTCCTGGTTGACTTATAAACTTCATTGCCCAGAATATGCATGCTACATGGGGAAAAACCACACAACTCCAGACCACTTAATCATATTTTCGATACGTCGTGCTTTATACATGTTACAAATGGTATCGAATATCCTTGTTCCTTGTTCTTGAAACACAACAAAGTGACATAACTAGCGAATTCAATACTGAGTCCTCATGTGTTTGTTACCTGTGAGATATGAGTTCCAAGAATAAAAAATTAAAGTCATTAATTATTTTAAACTTGTATAGATAATATTTTTTATTATCATTAACAAGCAAAAATAATTTCTTTTAATGTCACCAAAAATCAGCTTAACCATTTCCTTGAAGTTGAATCAAATTTCTAATAGTCTGAATTAAAGAAATAACAGGTTATCTGGCATATCAATCATAAAAAGTTTAATGACATATTTTAAGTTATAGCATGTTTTTTCTTTGTAAAACAATAAAGCGTTACTAAAAACATGTAAAATCATATAAAAAGGTCACATTAATTTTTAAAACATTATCCCTATAATAAAATATTTGTATCACTTTTAGAGTCTGTTGCACTATTTAAGAATGGTGTTATTCCGTATATTTCACGTGTTAAGTTCAGACATATATTTTCTTACTTTTAAAATTACATGACGGAAAAATTAAGAAATTAATTGTTCTGTCAATAATTTTTAAAGATATTGAATTTTAGTCGTCCTGGCATTTACTTCCCTATGATGCCGCTCCGCTTTGAATTGGTTCTTTTCAATTTTTCAAGTTACTGATGGCCGAAATATAGTCTTAATATATATATTAATGTATTAGAATACATTAATTAATCACCAGTGCTCTCAAACAAGCCTGAACATGTACACAAATTGTAATAATTTCAAAATTATTCTCTGTTCAACGAGAAATGATCGATTTTAAATATGCAATTTTTAAAGGTCTGATCTTTTTTATTTAAAAGATATTTTTTTTTATACTGTAAAAAAATTCATTAACTAAACATTACTTAGTGAACTCTTTTGATAGTACATCAGATGAAAAAAATGCTTTTAAATTAGTCTGGCCTGCTATTTTTATAAAGAATCTACAGCGTTTAAAATTTTATTCTTATTCAAAGTAATTAAATATTTAATATTTGACGCTGATGATCAATACATATATTAATTAATTTCAGCTATTAAACATTTTTTCGCAGACATACTGTGTACACATTAATTATGAATAAAAAGCGTCTACCTTTAATATATTGTTAATATAAAGCGATTAAACTATAGAATGATGAAAAACAGCGATACAAATTTTTGATGTTGAGGGGGATGTGAGGGCGGGGAGTAACAGATTTATTTATTGTTAAAGAGAAACTTGAAGATAAATGTTTTAGAATATCTGTCTTAAATAATTTATATCAAAAGCCAAACAATGCTTTAAAATGCTATCAATGGGTCCTTTGAGTAATAAGAATATGTTATATATTTAGTAAATAACCTTTTAATATTATTTTTAAATTTTATGTACTGTTTTATGCACTTTCGTAAAATATTACCAAAATAGACTATAAAAAGTTTCATTTTACAAAAAATGCAAGACTGGTCTTTTGAGTAATAAGAATATGTTATATATAGTATATAGTATATAATATTTGAATATTATTTTTCGCAAAATATTGCCAAATTAGTACTATAAAAAGTTCCATTTAACAAAAAAAAAAAAAAAAAAAAAAAAAATGCAAAAAACCTGTAAAAAAAAAAAAAATGTAAATCTTTTAATGTACACGTGGCATTTAATAATAATAATATTGCTTAAATCGGAGGGGGGGGGGTCAACGCGCTTCCCGCCTTGAATATTTTTCCGGCCGGTGAGATTTATCACACTTTTACAAAATATATTTATTTTATAATGGCCAAACTAGTGAAAACCAATGTATTAAAAAAGTATATTATGTGTGCATCCATATATTCAAAAATTAACTGTTGAAATTATGATAAAATAATTAAATTGATTTAAAAATAATATTCTTCCGAATATATGACATATATTGACTTTTATTATGAGTTTACAGTTATAAGTTCGCAGAATATTTAAATTATATTCGAGCACATCTTGGAACATCTAATATAACAGGTTCTATGTCTAACTTTAAGTTGACAGTGATCATCTCTTGATACGCACAGTTGATTGTTGATACAACAGCAAACCAGACTCTTAGTTGAAGTTGTTAACGCTTTTAGTTCAACTTACACCTGCGAATCGTTTTTTTCTAAAATAAAAAACAAAAATACGCTCAAACATAACGGATGTTATGTTTGAATTTTGTGTTGGGTAAATTTTAGGTTAAACGCAAAAACATAACGGATGTTATGTTTGAGCGTATTTTTGCGTTTAACCTACAACACTCTTTATGATTTACAAATACCGAATTGAGATCGATTTACAAAAAGCTAAGTGAAAGAGTAGAGAAAGAAATATCTCACTAGTAAATGAATGTTTTTTAATGATTTTATATTTTTTTTTTATTTCGTTTATATTTATATATTTTTTTTTTTTATATTTCATTTTCAGTATTATATATTTCTGTACAATGTGCGTTTAAAATCATTATTATTATCTATGTTTCCAAAAAGAATTATAGTAATCACAATAATATTAACTCATTATGTTTTTCAATTTTTCACTCCAAATAATATCTATGGTGGGTTTAAATCTAATATAGGGATATATAAATTTATACGCTGCCCGCGGAGTTAGGATGCATTTCCGAAGTGGCCCGCAAGACCATTTGGGTTGGCCACCCCTGGCATAAGGATGAATTAAATGTTTTTAATGTTAAGATAACAAGATTTTTTTGAGGTAATAAAAAGGCAAATTAACTCATTTTTTTACAATCGTTTATATCAATGGATGGGTCTTTTGATTAATTTTAATAGTCAAAAATAAATGTTATGTATTGTTTGTACACTTTCGCAAAAATATCACCAAACTAGTACTATATATACTAAAAAAAATGCAAGAAATCTGGAAAAAAAGTAAATATTCCATTGCACACATGCCATTTAATAATAATAGCATTGCTTAAGCACTCTTAAATTGAAATGTTTTTAATGTTAAGATGATTAGATTTTGTGAGATAATATAAAGGCAAATTCACGCCGGGTTTGAACAATCGTATATCAAATGATGTTAATAGGAATGTGATAGATTACGTGTCCGATTCTGCTTGGTTAGAATGGGATTAAGAGCTTTAAGGTAGATAGAGCAGACTATGAATTATGGATGGTTCCAGTAACAGATTTATGCTGGCTAGCAATCAATGTCATGTACTGTAATGACAGAACACCGATTTCAAACGCATGATAGAATATATTAGTTCCAAATTATTTCTGAAACTGCTTAACAGTTTTTCTTATCAAATATGAAATAGAATAGTATAAAATGAAATGTATTAATATAAATTATTTTTATAAATTTTCAATTTTCTGCTTAAAAGCACATGCTATACTACTGTGTCCAAAAGTAAGACCAATTTTCAATTTTAAGTTCCCAGGGCTTATGTATTTTCATTTGTTTTTTCCTTTTTAGTTGCACTGTTCACTGTTCTTGATATATGTGTGAAATTTGGCATCAAAATATTCATTAGTGTTTGAGTTAGTGTTGAGTTCATTAGTGTTGGCTTTGTGAAACGCTGAAATTGATTCCGGCGATTTTTGAAATGTCTGAATGAATTGAGCAAAGAACTTGCAATCAATTTTGTTTGCGGAAAAGTATATAATGTTACAGAAGACATTCGCTGAGCATTCCTATATCGGAAAGAAATGTTTAGAAGTGGTATAAATAGTTCAAAGAAAGCAGATAACGCGTTGAAGACGAAGAACCCTCTGGTCGCACATCAACCTCAACCGACGAAGTTCACGTCCAAAAATTTAAAGATTTGGTACTTGCAAACCGTCGATTTACAATCAGAGACCTTGCTGAGGATGTTGGAATTTCAAAAGGATCTGCCATTCCATTTGGGCCTCAAACGCGTCAAATCTCGATTTGTACCGAAAACATTTAATGTGCCAGCTGACAGTGCATTGATTCTTCGTGACTTTTTTCGCCAAAACTGAAACCAATATCGTTCTACCACCACCGTATTCACACCGTGTGACTTCTGGCTATTCCCTAAGATCAAAAGACCATTCCGGAGACACCGCTTTGTGTCGATTGAAGAGATTCAGCGTGAATCGCCGCGCGCTTTGAAGGCCATCCCTGCCGATGATATTTTAGCATGAATTGAGGATTGGAACAAGTTAGTATAAGTATATTGCGACCGGAAGGAATTACTTTGAAAGCGATGAAATAAATTTAGAAGAATAAATAAAGAGTTTTTGATAAATTTTTAATTTTCTGTTTGCAAACACATCCTACAATTCAGAAACTAATGATATCATTAATAAAAGTATAAAAAATGTCGTGTTACAGAAAAAGTCTTTTCACAGTAAGAATATAACCTACTGAAAAATACAAAACAAAATAAATAAAACTTTAGAGATAAATAATAATAAATTTATTTATTCCATACAATGCAATTTAAAATATCCTTGAAAATAAAGTTTTGGTATCATAAAAAAAAAAATATTTATCGTCGATATTTCTTTTATTTTCAAACAATAACGAACACTTTTATGGTTTTAAACTTTTTTTTTCGTTTGCATCCTGTATTATTACAAAGATTTATGTGGACATTTTATTGTCCCAAATTCAATACAAAGCAAAAACACGTTTTGAAGATTTTTTCCTAATGATTTTCAAACAGTTCTTAATGGTTTCCACATGTTTTGAAATGATTCTGAAACCTATTGAAGTTTATGGTTTAAACTATTTTAAAAAAACAGTAAAATAAAATATCTGATAAAATTTAATGCAATATTTTATATATTTTTAAATAATGAAAAATAATTTCTATACATAGTATTACTATATTTTTCATCAAATTTATTTAGTTTGTTTTACCCATAAAAAATTAAATTTCTTTCACGAGCTTTTTCATACATAATAATTATTTAAATTTCTTTCACAAGTTTTTTATACATAATACTTATTTAATTTTGTTTCACAAGCTAATAAATATGAAATTAAATAATGTAAATTTTAAAAAAAAAAAAAAAATCATCTTGTGAAAGTAAAGGCAATTTCATTTCAAAGTGAAAATGAGATTTTTCAAGAAAAGAAAATTGTTTGGGATTTTCTATGATTTATTTATTTAGTTAGTTAGTTATTTTAATTAATTTTTTTCTGTTTCTTTAAAGTTTGAAAATTATTATAAATACTCTTTTAACCCGAAAATAAAAACTAAATTTTCTTATATACTTTTGATAATTTTAAGCAAAAATTTTTAAATTATATGCACATTTTTTAAATGTCATTTCATATATATATATTTGTAATAATAGTAAAGTGAAGTTTCGAAACATGAAAATTGGTTATATTGAAATTTATTGGTTATATATCTAACGAATTGAAATTCTTGAAAAAAAGTATTTTATTCACTGTTTAAAAAAATAATTTATTTTTCTTCCTTAAATCAATGATAGTTTCTATTTCAAAATTGCAATGTTATTCGAAATAAAGGTAATTTCATTTAAGATTGGGGTTATGTTACACAACGACGATTTTTTTTAAGATATTAATTTTCTAATTTAGTCTAGATTAGAATATGCAGTCATCTAAACTATATGAGACATCTTTAATAACTATCGTAATTGCCCTTAGACCTTTACATGACTAAAAATGGTTGTAAGGCTTGTGCTACTTATGGAGCAATCCAGTTGATTAACAAACTTAATTAACATGATTAATTAACCGCTAACTCAGAATTTTTTTAATACGAAACCCGGAATTTTTAACGTAATCGATTCCGCACGATGAAATTAATCTATGATAATTATTTTTTAGAAATCTGATTAAAAATTTTTGAAGATATAAGGTTCGAAATTTGACTTTCTTAATGTTAAATGAAATTTACGCTAAATGGATGATTTCTCACGTTCTAATTAATATGTTTAAAAAAAATTGCTCTGATCAAAATAATTTTTCCAAAATTAAAAACACAATTTTAGATGAATTTTTGGGAAACATATTTAAAAACCATTACATACCACTATTGAAAAAAAAAAAAGGAATCATAACATACTAAAATATTTATGCGGTTGGCTTTGTCATGATAATTTGCTTTGTGTATAGGTTCATAGCTAATATGACTGCCTTGATATGATCATGATAGCTTTAAATATTATGCACTTGGGTTGTATACAATTGACTTTGGCATAATGGCTTTGTCTATACATCTGAATTTGGTATAGATTTCTGTATACATTTGCCTTTGGCATATCTTTTCTATATATTTGATTTTGGTATGATTGCTTTGTCTGTACATTCTTATATGTCTATAGAAATTTTCTTAAAATAAAAATGGTAAAATTTTTGAAGCTCATGTAATTGGTCTTCATTTAATATATAATTATTTCAAATAATCTGTTAAATAGGTTTGTTTATATTTACCTTTTTAAAATTCTTCTCATTTCAAAAATAGTTGTTCAGAATATATATTTTTCTTTTACAATTTATTGAACAACATTATCCACATCTGTATCTTGTTTTCTGAATAAAAGTGTTTCATTTTATGCAATCGGTCAACGCAGGTCATTTCTGGTTAAAAACAATAAAAACAAGTAATATAAAAAAAAAAAAATTTTTAAAGTCATTTCCTACTTTTTTTTCACTATATTACAGAAAGTCCTTTATAAATAATTTTCATTCATTTTTTTTTTAAGTTTGTTTAGCTCCATCTATTGGTAGATATATGCAACTTAAATTTTTAAAAATTAAAATTAATTAATTAAATTTAATTACTGAATTAATATTTAAAAAACCGTATTAGCATCAAGTGCCATCCACTACAAGTTCAAAAAAAAAAAAATGCATTTGAACTTGAGTGGATGAATAAAAGGTATGTTATGAACGATTGAAAAATTGAACAAGATATACATAGGGAGAGTGTGAGCTAATAGAAGGAATTGAAAAAAAAAGAAGAAATACCTTCAATAAATAATCAGATATTATCTTATACAATATCTAAAAAATGTATAAATATTTTTAAAGTTCAGGCAGCAGCAACAAGTTTTAAAGCAGTTCAAAGGTCAACAATAAACTAATCTATGAGATGAGATAAGAATATCGTGAGATGGTTTCCCATGACAAATTGAGGTTCCCATTTGAGCCGACACACCCAGTTGTGACAAGAAATACTTTAAAGGCCTAAAGTAAATA
This sequence comes from Caerostris extrusa, assembly GCA_021605095.1. Lineage (NCBI taxonomy): Eukaryota > Metazoa > Arthropoda > Arachnida > Araneae > Araneidae > Caerostris > Caerostris extrusa. Next base: position 18,868 of record BPLR01002389.1, read on the forward strand.
AAGCCATTTGAAACGGTACTTGAATATTCATGTCATGCTTCCAAAAAAGAAATATGCTATTGCATTTCGATAAACTTATGCTCTGAGTTTCACTTTCCTTAGAACCTTGAACTATCACTCCCCGTTCCATTTTCCATGCTTGGAATTTTCCGGAACATTTTTGGATTAAAAAAATGGAGGCATTTTTTCTGTATGCTTGTTCCTAAATAGTTTCACCACTTCTAAGAAGAATACAATTTAATATAAAGGGTATTTTCTTTTTAAAAATATTTCTTAAGGCAAAAAAAAAAATATTATTTTATTATGAAAACTTTTTAAAAAAGGTGTATCTTAAAAAGGTTCTTAAGGTATCTTAAAAGGTTTTCTCATTAGCAAGTTTAAATAAAATTCCTTGAAATTAAATATTCTCGTAAAAGGAACAAAATTCTTTTCATTTAATATATTTCAGTAAATATTTTTTAAATGTATTTGTTTTTTATCATTTTTTGTATAGCGATTACTTTCCATCAATGTATGCCATGAATGCTACACGAACAATGATTACGACATGTAACATCGATTACATTACAGTTTTTTAAATGATCACTTCAGAATTAGTTGTTGTTGACTAATCCTCAACGTCCGCAGGGTGGGACGTACATCCCATGAGTGATTTACTCATGGATGTAGGAAAGGGGCAGCTTCTGTTGTGATGGAGCACCCGTAGGTAGAAGACTGACTTTTCTCCGTGAGTCATATGAGACCGGGGCCTACGGCTTAAAGTGGATTCCGAACCACTACAAACATCCGGGACTCGAACCCGAAACCACTGGTACCGAGCGCCAGAGCGCTAGCCACCGACCATTCAGGCCTTCAGAGTTAGTTAATGTAATTAATTAAGTACTCTATTAACATAGAACATTCCAAAAAATTTCTGCATGATAAGAAATTTATTTCTACTCAATAGTTTGTTAGAGGGGCCTGATGACCGAATGGCTAGCGCTTTGGCGTACGGTACCACAGGTATGGGGTTCAAATCCCGGCGTTGCCATGGGTGCTTGTAGTGGTTCAGAATCCACTTTTGCCGTAGGTCCCGGTCCTAATAGGATCGTAGAGCGTTACGGGGGGCTGTGTTACTCCGCGTCCGTGACTTACCATCAAGTTACACACGCCCCCAAAGTAATGCAAAGTGAGTAACATCGGTGCAGCCATTATGGCAAAAAAAATCACGGTCTATTTGCCATCTGCATTAGAAAAAAAGAAAATAGATTGTTAGAGCGTTAGTAACACGTGTAGCGACGGACATATAACGTAATTATTTGTATTGAGTCATTGTTTACAAAACGAGAAAATGTTTGAGTTTCGTACATACAGGGTGGTTACTGAAAATCATAACTTCTTCGTTTTTAAATGAAAAAAAAACTCAATAGGCTTATTAACGAATAAAATAGATTGAAATTTATATTCCAATGCAATATCAATTATTCAAATTTAGAAAATACATCATTTTAATCACAGAGTATCTAATCTCTGATGAATTTAATGTAAGAAGTCATGAGTTAATTTGTTTTATGTCTTTCAATCTTGTAGTTGCCCTGTACATCAAACAAGTAATGATGTATCAAACAAATTTTCAGACAATGATGAAAAATTTACGATGTACATTTAAAATTTTGGCAAAAATTATAAAGAACCTACATCGAAATATTTTTTTTTTATTTTATCATTCACATGTAATTTATAATAAATATTTCTAAAGTGTAACTTAAAACTATATCATCACTTAATTTTTAATTATTCTAGTAATGTTTATTTAATTATTTAAGGTTATTTTATCTTGCTTGTGTTTGGAAGTCTCTAGGTATGAGTTTCGTTACGACCGCCAAACGTACAAATGTCAAAAATATATAATTGTGCGCTATTTTATCACAATTGTTTTAAATCATTTTAATAGATATAACACTGGAATAATCTGTCAAAATATATTCTTTCACAAGAAAAAAGTGTCATTGATGATTGTGAGCGTGGGCAAAATTTATCATTAACAAGCAGACTGGTCGTTTTTCTGGAAATTTCCACATGTGCCAAGGAAATTCAAGGGGATTATGAAATTCATCCAAAAGACAATAATGATCCTCTACTCAGCAGAAAGTTTAAACCGATATAAAAGCACGCAATGTCTTCTGAAGTGGTATATAAGAAAAAAATAATACTTAATATTATTCTAAGAAAACTTTTTTCCAGAAACGGAAAACCAGGCCAAATAAATTAACGAGATGTCTAAGTTCTGGAACCTTATCAGATTTATTCTAAATCATTTTATTAGATATAGCACTGAATCTGTTAAAATATCTTCTTTCATAAGAAAAAAGTGTCGCTGATGATTGTGGGCAATATTTACCATTAACAAGCAGACTGATCGATTTCTGGAATTTTCCGCATGTGCCAAGGAAATTCAAGGGGATTATAAAATTCATCCAACAAATACAATAATGATCCTCTACTCAGCAGAAAGTTTAAACCGATATAAAAGGACGTAATGTCTTCTGAAGTGGTATACAAGAAAAAATAATACTTAATATTATTCAAAGAAAACTTTTTCGGAACTAAGAAAACTTTTCACTCGGTACCACAGGTACGAAATCTATTTTAATCTATATGTCTCGGACTAATATGACTGCTTTGTGTTGTGTATAGCTTACATGATAGCTTTAAACATCAGCTATACGCAAAAAGCTATCATGATTTCTTTGTTTAATTAAGAAGTAGATAGTGGAAATTATTAGAGATTTTCGACTATTCACAAGTTTAAACAATAGTGTATTCAATAAAAAATAGAGTGCTAAGTGTTATGGTTAATCTGATAAAATATCTTCTTTCACAAAGAAAAAGTGTCATTGATGATTGTGAATGGGCAATATTTACCATTAACAAGCAGACTGATCGGTGTTCTGAATTTTCCACATGTGGCAAGGAAATTCAAGGATTATAAAATTCATCCAACAAAGACAATAATGATCCTCTACTCAGCAGAAAGTTTAAATCCGATATAAAAGTACGCAATGTCTTCTGAAGTGGTATATAAGAAAAATAATACTTAATATTATTCTAAGAAAATTTATTCCAAAAAACGGAAAACCAGGAAAAAATAAATTAACTAGATGTCAAAGTTCCGGAACCTTATCACATTTGTTCTAAATCATTTTATTAGATATAGCACTGGAATCTGTTAAAATATCATCTTTCACAAGAAAAAGTGTCATTGATGATTGTGAATGTGGGCAATATTTACCATTAACAAGCAGACTGATCGGTGTTCTGGAATTTTCCACATGTGGCAAGGAAATTCAAGGATTATAAAATTCATCCAACAAAGACAATAATGATCCTCTACTCAGCAGAAAGTTTAAATCCGATATAAAAGCACGCAATGTCTTCTGAAGTGGTATATAAGAAAATAATACTTAATATTATTCAAAGAAAACTTTTTTCCAGAAACGGAAAACCAGGACAAATAAATTAACGAGATGTCTAAGTTCTGGAACCTTATCAGATATATTCTAAATCATTTTATTAGATATAGCACTGGAATCTGTTACAATATCTTCTTTCACAAGAAAAAAGTGTCATTGATGATTATGGGCAATATTTACCATTAACAAGCAGACTGATCGATTTTCTGAATTTTCCACATGTGCCAAAGAAATTCAAGGGATTATAAAATTCATCCAACAAGACAATAATGATCCTCTACTCAGCAGAAAGTTTAAACTGGATATAAAAGCACGCAATGTCTTCTGAAGTGGTATATAAGAAAATAATACTTAATATTATTCAAAGAAAACTTTTTTCCAGAAACGGAAAAACCAGGACAAATAAATTAACGAGATGTCTAAGTTCTGGAACCTTATCAGATATATTCTAAATCATTTTATTAGATATAGCACTGAATCTGTTACAATATCTTCTTCACAAGAAAAAAGTGTCATTGATGATTATGGGCAATATTTACCATTAACAAGCAGACTGATCGATTTTCTGAATTTTCCACATGTGCCAAAGAAATTCAAGGATTATAAAATTCATCCAACAAGACAATAATGATCCTCTACTCAGCAGAAAGTTTAAATCCGATATAAAAGCACGCAATGTCTTCTGAAGTGGTATATAAGAAAATAATACTTAATATTATTCAAAGAAAACTTTTTCCAGAAACGGAAAAACCAGGACAAATAAATTAACGAGATGTCTAAGTTCTGGAACCTTATCAGATATATTCTAAATCATTTTATTAGATATAGCACTGGAATCTGTTACAATATCTTCTTTCACAAGAAAAAAAGTGTCATTGATGATTATGGGCAATATTTACCATTAACAAGCAGACTGATCGATTTTCTGAATTTTCCACATGTGCCAAAGAAATTCAAGGGGATTATAAAATTCATCCAACAAGACAATAATGATCCTCTACTCAGCAGAAAGTTTAAATCCGATATAAAAGCACGCAATGTCTTCTTGAAGTGGTATATAAGAAAAATAATACTTAATATTATTCAAAGAAAACTTTTTCCAGAAACGGAAAAACCAGGACAAATAAATTAACGAGATGTCTAAGTTCTGGAACCTTATCAGATATATTCTAAATCATTTTATTAGATATAGCACTGGAATCTGTTAAAATATCTTCTTTCACAAGAAAAAAGTGTCATTGATGATTACAGGGCAATATTTACCATTAACAAGCAGACTGATCGATTTTCTGGCATTTTCCACATGTGCCAAGGAAATTCAAGGGGATTATAAAATTTCCAAAACACATTAATGATCCTCTACTCAGCTGAAAGTTTGAACTGATATAAAAGTACGCAATGTCTTCTGAAGTGGACTGTAAGAAAAATAATACTTAATATTATTCTAAGAAAACTTTTTCCAGAAACGGAAAAACCTGAAAAAAACTAGATGTCTTAGATCCGAACCTTATCACCTTTGTTCTAAATCATTTTATTAGATATAGCACTGAATCTGTTAAAATATCTTCTTTCACAAGAAAAAAGTGTCATTGATGATTATGGGCAATATTTACCATTAACAAGCAGACTGATCGATTTTCTGGCATTTTCCACATGTGCCAAGGAAATTCAAGGGGATTATAAAATTTCCCCAAAAACACATTAATGATCCTCTACTCAGCTGAAAGTTTGAATCCGATATAAAAGTACGCAATGTCTTCTGGAAGTGGACTGTAAGAAAAATAATACTTAATATTATTCTAAGAAAACTTTTTCCAGAAACGGAAAAACCAAATAAAAACTAGATGTCTTAGATCCGAACCTTATCACCTTTGTTCTAAATCATTTTATTAGATATAGCACTGGAATCTGTTAAAATATCTTCTTCACAAGAAAAAAAGTGTCATTGATGATTATGGGCAATATTTACCATTAACAAGCAGACTGATCGATTTTCTGGCATTTTCCACATGTGCCAAGGAAATTCAAAGGGGATTATAAAATTCCATCCAAAACACATTAATGATCCTCTACTCAGCTGAAAGTTTGAATCCGATATAAAAGGACAATGTCTTCTGAAGTGGACTGTAAGAAAAATAATACTTAATATTATTCTAAGAAAACTTTTTCCAGAAACGGAAAACCTGAAAAAAAAAACTAGATGTCTTAGATCCGAACCTTATCACCTTTGTTCTAAATCATTTTTATTAGATATAGCACTGAATCTGTTAAAATATCTTCTTTCACAAGAAAAAAGTGTCATTGATGATTATGGGCAATATTTACCATTAACAAGCAGACTGATCGATTTTCTGGCATTTTCCACATGTGCCAAGGAAATTCAAGGATTATAAAACCCAAACACATTAATGATTCTACTCAGCTGAAAGTTTGAACCGATATAAAAGTACGCAATGTCTTCTGAAGTGGACTGTAAGAAAAATAATACTTAATATTATTCTAAGAAAACTTTTTCCAGAAACGGAAAAACCTGGAAAAAAACTAGATGTCTTAGATCCGAACCTTATCACCTTTGTTCTAAATCATTTTATTAGATATAGCACTGGAATCTGTTAAAATATCTTCTTTCACAAGAAAAAGTGTCATTGATGATTGCGGGCAATATTTACCATTAACAAGCAGACTGATCGATTTTCTGGAATTTTCCAAATGTGCCAAAGAAATTCAAGGATTATGAAATTCCCCCCAAAAACACATTAATGATCCTCTACTCAGCAGTAAGTTTGAATCCGATATAAAAGGACGTAATGTCTTCTGAAGTGGACTATAAGAAAAATAATACTTAATATTATTCTAAGAAAACTTTTCAGAAACGGAAAAACCAGGAAAAATAAATTAACGAGATGTCTAAGATCCGAACCTCGGACGCTAAATGATGTTCTTATTTTTCAATGTCTTTTATTTCCAAGAATTTTGGGACAAAAAAAACAACACAAGGCTCGTGAAGCAAGAAACAGGAAAGTTAATAACTTGGTTGGAAACAGATGGTCTTTAATCACGTTTGTTTCAACCCCGGCCGATTACATTGTCAACATTAAGAACCAATGACTAGATGGACTTTGGGGAAAGGAAGGGGTTACCTTTTTTTTTTTCGGGTTCGAACCTTGAGATGTACTTTTTGATCGATTGGGCATTCCAAGGAAGATATTTTGCGATTGCCCAAGAAACGGAAAACAATTCTTGGTTCGCTTAGTTGTGCGTGGTGGGATTTATTTCCAGCCGGAATCGCTTGAGAACGACGTTTTTTTTTCATCATTCTTCACCAGGAAATGCATTGGATAGCATTGATTTTTTTTTCATTACTTAATGATGAGAAGTGTATTAAAATATACAGTCCAGCCACATTAACGTGACCACCAATCAAAGCCATAATATACACTCTTGTATATTCTGCCTTTAAGTGGAGTGTAAATGTGGTATTAAGTGGTATTTAATAGGTATTAAGTGGAATTCTTCATATACACTCCACTGCAATAGGCTGCCATCTGCCTTTTTGTGATTGGTTATTTCAAGTTGACGTCGAAGAAAGTAGGTGGTGGTCACACACGTGTGACTGGACTGTGTGTATATATATATATATATAACTAATTTATCTTATTTTAAGAATATATATATATATTCTTAAAGAGTAAGAAAAAAATTAGTTAAATGCAAAAACATTTATTAAAAATATAAAATATTTAAATCAAATGAATTGTAATATTTCCTTGTATTTTCTACTTTCCGAATTGGCGCAAAAAGACATACTCCCATAATATTTGTTTTGTAATTTGTAAAGGTATATAACTAGAGGCCTGATGGCTGAATGATTCAGCGTCTGGCACTCATTTGCACCACAGGGTTTCGTTCGAGATCTCATGATGCCATGGATGTTTGAAGTGGTACAAAATCCACTTCTATATGTGTCGGACTAATATGATTATTACAGACCTGCTTTGTGTTGTGTATAGCTTGTAGCATGATAGCTTTAAATCATCATCTATACTCAAAGCTATCATGATTTCTCTGTTTAATTAAGAAATAGATAGTAGCAAGATATTTTGAAATTTTTGACTATTTAAAGAATAGTGTATTCAATAAAAGAATTTAGAGTGCTAAATGTTATAGTTGCCCGATTAGTTCCTCGATGTGCGAGAGGACTGAGGGTTCAAATCTTTCTGGCGGTAGCCATGGAAGTCTTACCGGATTTCAGAAACGAAAAACTCGACAGCAATTACAACAAAATAAGCAAAAGGAGTCTCGAATCAGTAGTCAAGTTGCTTTATAAGCGTTTTCTGGGTTTCCATACAAACACGCAAATGCGAGGCGAATACTCCTAAAAAGTTCTCCGGAAGACGGTGTTCCCGCCTCATCATTTATTCATCTGAAACAAAGGGGTAAATGAGGCCCACCGATGCTAAAAAATTAAATAAAATATATTGTTTATACAGGCAAAGTAAGTTATATTAAATTTAATTTAAAAAAATAAAAACTTATATTGAACATTAATTGTTTATACATGTAATGTAAGTATGCATGTATGTTCCGATATAATTAATAATTTATATTGGAACAGACAAGCATATATATATATCACACACAGTGGAGCAACTAAATACATCTGAGGCTCACAGTAAATTTTGTAATGGATAGAAGCCCTTTAGTGCAAAAGTGTCATCATTGTACTTTCTAAAATTTTAAAATGTATGTATTACTTTTGTTTACATACAATGAAACTTTAATTTTAAAAATGTATTAAATTAAAATTACAGATATACTTTAAGTAAAAAAATTGTATTTATTAAAATTTCTTTTTCGGGGTTTTTGATTAGCAGAATGTCATCAAAAAGCTTCAAAGACAAAGTTTCGGGCCATGGAATGTTCGATGAATAGAATGACCAAATTGCGTAATCTGTCTTGACCCACATAATTTCTTAAATTGTTTCTTATCAATATCCCATATAATAATAAATACCAGGCCTTTTCGGTACACATAGCCTCTACTCGGGCCGGAGAGTGGTGGCAATTTGTCCGTCTTGCCCCCAAACTGTTTTCGCCACTGATCACACACATATATTTATAAAGAAAATAAATTTCATTAAAAAATTTTAAGAAATATTTTAGTTAAATAGTTATTTTCCATTTTGTTACAATTGAGTATTTTAAAACAAATGTCTTTAAGTACTAACTTTTTATTGAAAACTTTCAAAAACCTTGCTAATGTATGAAAGAGTAAATGATTTTATATGAGTGAAATTTTGCTCAAAAAAATAAACTAAATATATCATTTAAATGTTTGACAAATATAGGAGGGTTTAGCAAATAAATTATAATAAAATTAAAACTTATCTAAAATTAACTATATATTAACTATTATTATTATATTAACTTATAATAAAAATCAATAACTTAATTAAAATTTTTAACTGAAATAATAAAAAATGATAGAAAAATCATATGAAAAAAAAAAAAACATAAGCAGTATTTTAAACCGGTATCACAATTGTATCGCAAAAAAAAAATTATGGATTTCAAACAGCTAATGCTTAAAATTAAACGTCAAGGACATGATAAGCGTTGATTAAAATAAATTCACACTAAATACTTGGTAATGAAAAAGCAGGGACACATTTGAATGCGATACGAACACAGTGATAATCATTTTTAAGAAAGCAAAAAGCAATTCTCAAGACCACACTCACATAATCTCGAACTAAATGGAGATAATCTGTCAAATAAAGGATTCATCAAATAAATTAATTTTTAACTGAAATAATAAGAAAAAGGATTGAGAAAGTCATAGGAAACAGAAATCAAAATAGACCATATCAGAATTTTAAATCAGTATCACAATTGTATGGCAAAAAACTTATGGACGGCAAATAAATAAGGCTTAAAATTGAGCGTTAGGAACATGATAAACGTTGATTAAAATAAATTCGCACTAAATACTTCGTAAATAAAAGGCAGGGACCCATTTGAATGCGATACGAACACAGTGATAATCATTTTTAAGTAACCAAAGCAATTCTCGAGACCACACTCACTTAATCTCGAACTAAATGGAGCCCACCCATTTTCCATTTCCAGAATGATTTTCCGGGATTGCACGCTTCTCCGGAGAGCGCAAACATTCTGGAGCTTTCTCTCCCGTGAAATGTGTGTTTAAAAATGCCCCCAGGAACATATCAGGATGTTAGATGTTTATCATTAAGACCACGTTCGCTTATTTACTTTCGGTTTCCTCCTCAAAAAGAGAGGTTTCGGAGAACTGCAGTTTGTTCGGGGCAAATTGAAATGCACACACTTACAGATTTTTTTGGGGATTTGCTGAATTTTAGATTACTTTTTTTTTGTGAGAGGTCAATGAGAATTCGGGGAGTTTAATTGGAGTCCGCAGAAATTTGAAATTTAATTGCATATTGAATCAGGGTATCTGCTTTATAAAATAAGAATTAGTTGATATAAAATTCTTCCGTTGGTAATTTTAATACATTTTTATCATAAGAAATATTTAATAATGTTTTCTTTATAAATATTTGAGTTTGTAATTCATTGCTAAGAAATTACTTTTTATGGGATACCGTATATTGCCGATGAATTCTGTGGATAACGCCACACTGGCTTTCATAGCAAAAATTAATTTTTTATAGGATATTTATCATGTGAGTCTAATAGTGGATAGTACCCTGAGTTTCATTGCAATAAAATTACTTTTAATGGAATTCAACCTGTGAAATTTGGTGGATGGATTTTAAAAATTAGTAAAAAAAAAAAAAAAAAAAGTGCACTGGGTTTCATGGCAAAAATGTTGCTTTTTACAGGATATTCAGTCTGTGAAATTTGGTGGATAGCGCACTAGGTTTCATCGCAACAAAATTACTTTTTTTATAGGATATTTCATATATTTTTATAAAGGATGTTAGATGTTTATCATTAAGACCACCTTTGCTTATTTACTTTCGGTTTTCTTCTCAAAAGGGAGAGAATTCGGAGAACTGCAGTTTGTTCGGGCCAAATTGAAATGCACACACTTACAGATTTGCTAAATGTTAGATGATTTTTGTAGAAGGGTCAATCAGAATCAGAGAAAAAAACAAGAAAAACGTTTAATTAAATGATAATTAATATGCAATGATATGCTCTGATATGCAATGATATGTTTTAATATGCAATTATGTGCTTTGAGATGCAATGGTATGCTTTGATATGCAATGATATTCTGTGATATGCTATGATAAGCTATGATGTTAATGATATGCTATGATAAGCTATGATGCTAATGATATTCTATGATATGCAATGATATACTATGATATGCAATGAAAGGCTATGATATATGCTATGACATGATATGCTTAAATGATATTTGTTTCATAATTTGATATAAAACTCATACATAGATCATTTTAATTTGTTTTTATCATAAGAAATATTTCATGATGTTATCTTTATAAAATTTTTCATTTTGTAATTCGTTGCTAAGAAGTTACTTTTTTATAGGATATTCAATATAGACTATGAGTTCTGGCGGATAGCGGCTCACTGGGTTCATCGCAATGAAATCACTTTTACAGCATAGTCAGCCTGTTAGATCTTGTGGGCATCACACTAGGTTTCATTGCACCAAAAAATACTTTTATAGAATACTCAATATAGCCGTTGATATCTGGTAGACAATGAATTGGGTTTCATAGCAATGTAATTAATTTTTTATAGAATACTCAATAGAGCCACTGAGATCTGATGAATAGCTAACTGGATTTCCATATAGGAAGCAGGCTAGGTTTCAAAATGACAAACGCAGTTAAAATCGAATTATTTCACATCTACAACGGGGATGCACACTATAAATTCGAAGCTGGAATGTTTTTCCTGGACCTTTAAAGATGCATAACATAGATGACCCATAAGATGACATCCATAGGGTTTGGGGTAAATTATGGATTTAATATAGCAGATCACACTAGTGTACTCTGAGTAACGTTAAATCATTTATATGCCTGGCTTTCTGATACAAATGCTTAACTTTAAAATGAACAGAATTCAATAAAAGCTCGCTGGAAAGTAACATTAACAATGAACTTTCAAACAGGGATAAGAGTAGTTGATGGTGATCGATGGTGATCGATCGATGATCAGATATTTTGATCGATGGAAGATCGAGTTTATATTTTAGGCTCTGAGCACCTTTTGTAAATATCATATACAATTTTTTTCTTGTCTTAGGCAAACAATGAGATCGCATCTCGGATTCATAATGTATGCATTTCTATTATATTTTCATGATTCCAAAGGCAATTTTTCATCATAAATATTTTTCTTTAATTTTAATAAAAAAATAAGTTTCCTTCTTTAAAAGTTATTATGATTTTATTTGTGACAGGTATATGATCAATTTAATTTTCAAAGAATAATTTAGTCAGAAATCAAAATTTGACGGCAATAATTTTTATTGAATTTTAGGCATTGGATGTTATTTTTGGCGCAATATAAAAAATTTTTCAAAAAATCAAATTCATAATTAATGTCTTTACGAAAATATTATTCTTCAACCAATTTTGTTAAGCAAATTATTTTCGCATAATTCTACGAATCAATGAAATAATAATTCTATACACAAACTGGTAAAATTTTAAAAATTATATTTCCGTGAAATATTGGAAAAGTAATTTTTTACTAAAGTATTATTTTTATAAAAATAGATTTTCAAAAATAATCAGTATTTGCTTTTCTTTACGCAACTCTGAAGAATTTCTATCGTTTCTTTACAAAACTTTTAGAAATAATTTCAGAAAACATCAAAATGAAAATCGATTTTTAGATAAAACTCACATTAACATCAAATTTATCAAATAATATTTTATGAAGTTCAGCTATAATTAATTATTTTCGAGATCATAGACGGAAATTATTTTACTTTTTTTTGTTCATAGATTAGCTATATAAACTTTAATTTTATATTTCTCATTACGCTTACTGTTTGGAAAAATCAATTGATCCAGTTTTACCTGGGACAAAATAGAAATGATGTTGGAAATTATATTTCAACCAGCACTGCTCTAGGGGCGCCAAACAGATGATTGAATATAATTGTCTGGCTCTTTGAAGAACTGCAAATGTGCAATGTGTGTGTGTGTGTGTGTGTGTGTGTGTGTGTATGTATATTCTCCTTCTTCTTTAATGGCGCAACATTCATGACAGGTCAAGGCCGTCTGCCTACTGGCAGTTTCCGTAACATGTGATGTTTTCATTTTTATGGGGTAGGATTGCCAGCTCAACGCCCACCGCTCCACAGTTATATTATACCGGAAACTGCGGTATAAATAGGAGTCGGACCACTACAAACATTCATGGCACCACAGGAAATCGAACACGAAACCTGCAGTACCGAGCACCAGAATGCTAGTTATAATGTATTTATATAATATATATATATACATTGTATACAGTCACAATGTGTGTGTGTATATATATATATATAAATATAGGATTGTGCTTTTCAAAAGCGTACATTGTTTATAGGATGGGCTGTGATTCTGGTGTCTAGGGGGTTAATCTGAAAACAAAATGAAGAAATAGAGTGTTTCTTTTAAGACCAACAGCCATTTAATTAAACGTTATTACAACGATTACAACATTATCTACAACGATATATAGCATTATTAGTTAGCAATTGTCGCTTTCATTCTCTCACTGCGTCCCGCCGCCCGCCAGTCTCGCTCTCTCTTTTCATCTACGGGGATCAATCCCCTTCTCCTGGGATCAAGGTTTATAGTTCAATGCTCCACACATGTTACACATAGTGAAAAGTCTGTGTCATCGACACATAACCATAATGTTTCGCCGCCTGCTGATTAGCAGACAAACCAAGCCTACATATATATATATATATATATATACTGAAGTGACAAAAGTCATGGGATACCTCTTAATATCGTGTCGGCCCTCCTTTAGCCCGGCGAAGTGCAGCAACTCGACGTGGCATGGACTCAACAAGTCGTTGGAAGTCTTCTGCAGGAATATTGAGCCATGCTGTCTCGATAGACGTCCATAATTGTGAAAGCGTTGATGGTGCAGGATTTTGGGCACGAACAGACCTCTCGATGATGTCCCATAAATGCTCGATGGGATTCATGTCGGGCGATCTAGGTGGCCAGATCATTCGTTGGAATTGTCCAGAATGTTCTTCAAATCAATCGCGAACAGTTGTGGCCGGTGACATGGCGCATTGTCATTCATAAAAATCCCATCGTTGTTTGGGTACATGAAGTCCATGAATGGCTGCAAGTGATCTCCAAGTAGCTGAACATAAGCATTTCCAGTCAATGTTCGGTACAGTCGCACCAGAGGACCAAGTCCATGCCATGAATAAACAGCCCACACCATTACGGAGCCACCACCAGCTTGAACAGTGCCTTGCTGACAGTTTGGGTCCATGGCTTCGTGGGGTCTGCGCCCACTCGAACCCTACCATCAGCACTTACCAACTGAAATTGTGACTCATAGGACCAGGCCACGGTTTTCCATTCATCTAGGGACCAACCGATATGCTCATGTGCCCACGAGAGTCGCTGCAAGCGATGTCGTTCTGTCAGTAAAAGCACTCGAGTCTGTCTTCTGCTGGAATAGCCCAAGAAAGCCAAATTTCTCTGCACAGTTCTAACAGACAAGTCCCTTGTACGTCCCACATTGATTTCTGCAGTTATTTGACGCAGTGTTGCTTGTCTGTTAGAATTTACGACTCTTTGCAGACGTCGCTGGTCTCGGTCGTTAAGTGCAGGCGGTCGACCACTGCGCTGTCCATGGTGGGATGTTATGCCTGAAATTTCATACTCTCGGCACACTCTTGGCACAGTGGATCTGGGAATGTTGAATTCCTAACGATTTCCGAAATGGCATGACCCATGCGTCTAGCTCCAAGTAACATTCCGCGTTCAAAAGTCTGTTAATTCCCGTCGTGCGGTCATCATCACGTCAAAACCTCTTCACATGAATAACTTGAACAGAAATGAAAGCTCTGCGAAAGCACTGCGCATTTATACCAGTTCTACGCGATGCTACTGCCATATGAAAATTTGCATATTGCTATCCCATGACTTTTGTCACTTCAGTGTATATATATATATATATATATATATATATATATATATGTTGTTGCTGTTACCTATCGCTTTATTGTAACTCAGTCCATTCAAATTAGATCACTGACTGTAGAAAAAAAAGAACATATAAACAACTCAAAATTACAAAGGGAACATACCAGAGAATTTTTACAAAAACGAACAAAGGAGTTAAAAAAAGTTAAATGTTTTAAGGCTAAAAACTTAAAAAGCTAGAAGCACCCTAATAAAAGTTCGTGTGTTCAGAACATGTTTTCTCTGGCCCTCCAATAATGAGTACACAAATGATTATTCTGTTGTAATTTAGAGTCCAATCACGAGCAAACAAATACATGGGTTTAATTCATTTTATCTGTCTTACATAAAACACATATACTGTCAGTGTTCACAATCCCTGCTTTGAACAAATGTTCGACCAGGCAGTCGTGTCCAGTTCTTAATCCAAAATTGGGCAATGACCTCTTTGCGAATTTTTCCACTCAATTTTTTTCAATCAACTCGATTGTCTACCAAACTTTTCCTTTGGTGTTAGATATTAATTCACTAATACGGCGACTTAATTTTGTGTCGTATAATTCTCCTAAAAGAGTCAAGAAAGAGAAGACACTGTGCCTAAGTATATCTAATACATATATATAATCTCTAATTATGTGTAAATATTAGCTATAACTTCCATAAGTAGTTGATAAAAATGTATCGATATTGTGAATAGCCTTGCATTGTAATGTGAACCAAAAAAGATGACGGCATAAGAACCACAAACTAATGTATTAGAACAATGCCTCCATAAAATAAAAGACTCAAATATTTTATCACAACTACCAAAATGTTACGTAACCGAAATTTATTGTTAGTACAGTCATTACTTCACTTTAGATTTCCTATTAATAAACCACACAGGATTTCGATTAAGGAAATGACATTAACTAAAAGATTGTAAAGAAAATTGGATTGAGGTTTTTCCCACTTTTTCTCGCAGAGTGAAATATTTCGTTTTAACTTTTTGGATCATCAAATATGCAGGAAGTTGATTATTAATTTTAATGTATTAGCATGTTTCATGCATATTTATCTAAAAAATTAAGAATAATATTTTTCAATCAGTTTTCTTAACATTTTTAAAATCGTCAGTTGTAATTGGATTTTTGTTTTAAAAAATGATTGATTTTACATGGACAATTGGTAAACAATGTCATAACCTACAAAAAGAGAAAAAAATCCAAATAAATATAGATCCAATATATAACATATCCAATATATCCAATAATAAAATTTTTACTAAAAATTTCCAAAAATTGAAGAAATTTAATTAAATTTTAAGAAGAATTTTTAATGATAATAACCAATTTTGTTAAGATATGTAAAAATGATTTTACTCTTTAAAGAAAAACATTATTTGGTTAAATTAAAATTAACACACTCTTACAGCACGATGGTTAACGAGCGATTGTTTTGTACACAACGTATATATTCGGTAACGTTTTTAATTTTTATAAATTTAGAACAGCGGTTCCCAAACTTTTTAAAGTCAGGCGCATTTAAAATTTTACAAATAATTACAGGTGCACTATATACGAATTTCTGTAAAATATTTATCTTTATTTTATTAGTTAATAGATTAAAATTTATGTGTTATAATAGTTAACTTTAATAATACGGAAAAAAATTATGTAATGCAATGTAATAAAATAATGTAATGTAAGTAAATAAAATTAAGCGTACTCAAATTTTATTTATTCTTGTGTTTAGGAGAAACATGAAACTGATACTGCCTCATGATTTCTTCAATGTTTCTTCATATAGTATTTGAAAGGCAAACTCTCATTACCTCATCAAAACATTGAAGACTTCCTATCTTTTTTGTAACCCATTGGGGTGTGGTATAAAACCTAATACACATAAAAATGACGTTTAAAATTGTAGTAAAAGTTTAAAAACTTTATTACATATTGGCATATATTCGTTTTTATAAGAATTAAAAAGTTTCAAGAGACAATTCCTTATATTTAATTCTCAATCTAGGATTTTCAGTTAATATTAGATAATAACTACAATAACTGATAATACTAGTACTACATACAGACGGCGGAATCTCATTAGCTGCAATGGGAATCCAGCAACATTAACATTCAAAATTGAAAATCTAACATTTTAACATATTAAAATCACATAGAAGCTGATGCTTGTGAGTAAAAGAAGAAGAAAAATGATAAAGAATTTTTATTTGCAATGAAAGCTGTCTTTGAACGGGAAAAATGACAAGAAAAGATTATTTATTTTATTACAGTATTTATGTTTATGCCTGGCACATATTTCTCTGAAATACCACAGGAGAGAGAGAACCACTGGTTTAGAAAATCTATCAACTATATCATGCTATCAAAATTAAACATACACAAAAAGAAGCACAAAAAATATACATGTTTACAAAAACTACGAATGAAACACACAGAATAAATTCAGTTTGATTTAAAATATTGAGCAATTGGCAAGCGATATCATTGCGTAAACAAGATTTATTTCCCATGAAAACTGCTTTGGCATTCTGTTTCGAAAAAAGAAAACAACTGCAAATTAAGCTTGAAGAGTAATTTTACTTCAAGGTCACTCTACTAAAGTAGAAAATTGATTGGGTGTCCTTCTTTTCAATTTCAAATCAGCGTGAAGCGATATATTAAACAAGAAATATGTAGTTATTTATTAGCCTTATCTGTATATTAATCTTAAATACAGGATGCGTATTTTACTTTAGTTATTTGTAAATAAAAGTAAAATGCATTTATTGAAATTAAATTGTTTGACAGAAATGCTTGCAACTTAAAAATTAACTGTTGTTTACGACCGATTAACGATTTTCAGTTTATTTATAAATGAATTTATTTTTTAAGCATATTGAAATATTTTTTTTAAAAAATATATTCCTTTTTATTTAATTTTGCGATTTTAATGAGTTTTTATATGAGTTTATAAAAGTTAGTCATATTTAATATAATCAAAAGAAAGTTTTTTTTTTTTTCATTTTTTTAATGGAGATTTTTCATATTTTATTAAAATTAAAAAAAAAAAAAAACAGTTTTATCATAGTTTGACAAAATAATAACCTAGAAAAATTTATAATGATTGTTTTGTTCTAATGCAGTTAGCTATACAGAAACAGTTCATCATTATGCCATAAGCAAGGGTTGCGCCGCTGTTACTCATTTAGTACTACCCAGGGGGAACGTGTAGCTTGAAGATATGCTACGGACGCGAGTAACTCTACCCCCACAACGCTCTACGATCATATTAGACCGGGACCTACGGCTTAAAGTTTTTTCTTCTAATGCAGCTGGCAAATAGACCGTGATCTTTCGCCATAAGGGCTGCATCGATGTTACTCACTTTGCATTACCCAGGGGCGCGTGTAACTTGATGGTAAGCCACGGACGCGGAGTAACAATGCCCCCGCAGCGCTCTACGATCCTATTAGGACCGGGACCTACGGCTTAAAGTGGAAAAAAAAATACATGCCACCGCCGGGATTCGAGGCCAGCCTGTGGTACTGAGCACCAGAGTCGGCCATCAGACCCCTTTAAAACTTTGTAAATGCAGCAAAATGAATGTTCAATCTATTAAAAAAAATTAAAAAGATTTAAAAGAAAGATTAAAGATTTTTAAGTGAGAAAAAAATGTATTTATTTTTCATATTAAAAAGAACTATGAAAAATTAATTCAAAAAGTATATCATTAAAGAACATTATGAAAACAAATATTTTTGTTAAAGTATTACAGCTTAAAATATGGCGTTATCTTTACAGCGGCGTTATCGTTTATCTTTACCTTAAATTATGGCGTTATCTTTACTATCTTACTATATGTTTATCTATCACAACACATTTATCTTATCATACCAAGAACTTGAACTAGCCACTCGGTCATTAGGCCTTAAAAATGTATAAATGTAATAATAATGAAATTATTACTTGACAAAAGGAAGTTATTATGGGTTTTATTCTGTTAAATTGTAAAATAATACGGAAAAACGACTAATATTTATAAAAACTTTTACTTATTAATATCATCGTATTTATAAAATGTTTATTTTTCAGGATTATTTTCAATTTAATTTTTTCTCTTCCAGTTCTTACCGGTTGCGATGTAATGTTTTTCGTTTTCTACATATTTTCGCATGGTTCATTAAAAAGCAATTTTTCTATTGTAAACATTTTCTGCATTTTTAAAAATGCATATCGCTGTTCCCCTTTTTAAACTGATCATTAAATGCGTAAAATTCACTATTTGGAAGAAAATATCTTTCAAAATTGGTTTTAAATCAGGGAAAAAAATTTTTTTTTTTCAGCAAGAGTTTGTATTTTTAGTTTAATTTTAATTTTTTACATCATTATCGAAAATAATATCCACTAAAAATATTTTTTTAGATTGTAATAAAAAAAGGAAGCAAGTAAACAAATTAATTTTATCGTTTCTGTTTTAAGTTCTAGAGATAAATCTCTTAATTCCATCGTTATCTTAATTTGCAAGTAATAAAAAAAAAAAGTTTCACTGGTAAACAAGAGATTATACATATTTTGCTTTTTTTTTTTTTTTTTTTATATATCTTATTTGATTTTTTTTCAACGTTAAAAAATGAAAAATATTTGAAAAATAATGAAAAAAAAAATGAAAAATAATTAGAAGTTTAAAATTATTATTTTATTTCTATACTAAGGGAGCCCTGTTTAAAATCTGGAAATTAAACAGAGTTGGGAGTTCTTTTACCTATGCTTTCCATTGTCAACTTAAATCTATAAGCTAAAAATTCACGCACTGTGTTTAAAAGATGTGAAGTTGTAAGCATCCGCCTTCCCTGCATTTCATATTAGATGCCCAGTGACAAACGTAGTATTTTTAATTTAATTTCAATATTGGTTACTCCATGCACCATTTATATGTACCACGATGATGAGAGGACATAGCAAAAGTACTTACGCGACTACGTAATTACGTAATACTGGAGTACTTTCAAGGATAACAGCCCCGCATTTGCGTGTCTTATGGACGGAAAATTCTGGAAACTTGCAACAAGCAGCCTGACTATAGATGTGGGACGTTTTTGCATATATTATCACAGTTACCACAGAATCTCCACGTTTCTGTTTCCAGCAACTTCCAGCAACATCTAGACCAAATTGAAATGTATTCTCATGAGGAGGGAAGGAAGGGGATAGTTACTGTTGTGATTGAGCATTCGTCGGCTGAAGTCTGACTTGGCTCCGAGTCGCTGAAGAATGAGGAAAGTGCCTTCAGGGAGGGCTTTTAGTGGGAACTGCCCCCAATTTGCGTATCGTATGAGAGAGAACCCGCAAAACTCCCTATTAGTCTTACTAACGTGGCAAGAGGCTGAACATTACAATCGCTATCGAGTTTCCTCGTTTTTGAAACAATGTCTATAAGAAAGCCAAAAGCGGATTGAAAGTTAAACGCATGTTGCGCACGTTACCACTGAACCACGAGTCAGGTTTCCTCGTTTCTGAAAACAGTTACTAAAGCAGTGGCTCCAGTGGGTTCGAACCTCTGCTCTTCTTGAACGGTGTATTAATCAATAAAAATTAATCAAACTCTAGTATTAGCCAATGAAAATAAATCAAACGTAGTATTAGCCAATGAAAATAGATCAAAAATAGTATTAACCAATGAAAATAAATCAAACGTAGTATTAGCCAATGAAGATACTTAAATTTGAAGTATATTTTTCCTGGAAATAGAAAAAAAAAAAAAGCTTGCGAGCGAGGATTTGCAAAATGGCGATTCTTAAATGTTTTCTTCATTTGTAAAACGTTAAAATTTCATTTATGAGCGTCTCGGTGTAGAGCGTTGGACACTTTGTCAACAATTGTAAATTATTCTGACTGAGGTAAAATTAAAGTTCTTTTCCCGGCGAAAAAAAAAATACGCAGTGTATAAAAGATCGGTGGTGATCGAATCAATGAATGAACTAGTGATGAATGAACCTCTCAAAATGGAGTACGGAGAATTGGGTGACCTTGCACCGCCAGCCGGCAGATAAATCAGTGATAATGAAGATAAAGCTCAATTAACTTATAGGAAGTTAAACGAATTCTTAAAAAGCCCAAAGCTGTCAGATTAATCATTAGGGATAGAGCCAATTGAAAAAAAGACTTTTACTGTGGCATTGAAAAATTATGCATTCATTCCTTCAGATTTTCCAATGTATATATAATCGTATATCAAGCCTTGTCAGACAACGGATCACGTGAAATAGTAAACATCCGGTTTAATGGCGGAAACGAAAGAATCGAGTACTAATTGAGAGTGCTAGTCAGATACACACGACGCAAAACTGGTTTGTATGGAATTCATTTCTTGCTGTTTTTCATTTAATATTCGTAATCTAAAATTTTAATTATTAAAAATTATACATTCATGTCCATAAATTAAGGATAATGAATTCAGGCAAAGAAAGTGGCAGAAGCAAAAACAAATTTGACTTATTTGTAAAGTCTATTTATTAAACAAAAGGTAAAGAGCAAAAAAGATGCTATATGTTTGACATAATTAACAAAAATTGCGATTTTTACTCCCTGGAGTAAATTTCAAAAAAGAACCTATTTACAAAAAACAGTATAACATGGTTAGTATGATGGTTAATATGGAGTATGTCTCCCGGCGATGCAATACAGGCCTTACAACGCCTAGGCATGCTGAGTATCAAATTATCAATCTGTTCTTGGGGAATATTACACCACTCATCAAGCAATGTCCTCCGAAGTTCCGATGGACAGGTGGGAGGGGGTTGACGGGCTGCAATTCGTCGGCCAAGCATATCCACACATGCTCTATTGGATTCAAGTCAGGTGAGTATGCTGGCCAATCCATACGGGTGATATCCTCCAATTGAAGGCATTCGACTACAATGTTTGCACGGTGAGGACGGGCGTTGTCAACCATAAACAGAAATTCAGCACCCATGGCGCCCCAAAACAAACGTACATGTTGTTCCAGAATGACATCCCGATAGATGAGGCCTGTCATCGTTACATTCTGAACATACAGGTCAGTTCTGGAACCAAGAATAATTCCTCCCCAAACGAGATATCCTGCACCACCGTAACGGTGTCGTTGAATGGTGTTCTCTTGGTGGTAACGGGTACCTGGCGCTCTCCATATGAAAGTCCGGCGAGAATCAGACTGCAAACTAAACCTGGACTCGTCGGAAAACATCCACCAGACCACTGTTGCGGTGCCCACAATGCATGCTCTCTACTCCAGGTTAATCGCAGGCGACAGTGAGTTGCGGTAAGTGGAACACATCTGACAGGCTTATGAGCATATAGACCAATGTGCCCTAAGCGTCTGTACACGGTCTGCCTTGAAATTGTCGTACCGGTAGCTGAAGAGAGCTGACAAGACAGGTCTGATGCTGTGCTCCGTCTGTTTTTTTGGCAGTAACTGATAAATACCGGTCCTCATTCGGCGTTGTAACTCGGGGGCGACCTGTGCTGTAACATCTACTCACATTACCATCATCTTGGAATCGCTGCCAAAGTCTGGAGATGACGCTCTGGGCGATTCCAAGTTCCTCGGATACTTCCAGCTGGGTACGTCCACATTCTAGTCGTCCGATAATTCGACCACGTAAAAAATCATCCAAATGCTTCCTTTATGCCATAACTATGCGGTTATTGAACTGAAAGGCTTTTAAAGCGCGTGTGAACAATTTTACTTCTTTGCCACCATTCCTTATATACCCCTCTCTTACACTCTCGTCATTGTGACGTACTATCCGCCCCATCTGGTGGTTTCCTGTAATTTGCATATTCTTCTTCAAGATGTGTGTGATTCAGGTTTCTACAGGTGAAATTTTTATTGTAGTATTCAATTTCTGTGTGATTCTGAATTATCCTTAATTTATGGACATGAGTGTAATTCATTACACCGTAGTTAAAATCGCCTGATTGACATTCCCACTCGTTTGACTTAACTTGTGCCATTGTGATTGCCAATTTATATATATTTTTTATACAACATTGCGATTGCTAATTTACTATATATTTCTATATAACATTGCAATTGCCAATTTACTATATATTTCTATATAACATTACGATTGTCAGTTTACTATATATTTCTATATAACATTGCGTTTGCCAATTTACTATGTATTTTTATATAACATTGCAATTTGCAATTTACTATATTTTTCTATATAACATTGCGATTGTCATTTTACGATACTCACATACTAAATAACGAAAATCCATTCAATTAAGATTTGATTCATTTGTCCCTTTTATATACATGCTCTTTTCTGAAAAACTAATCAGTTTATAACACTACTAAACATTTAGATTCTATCATGTAAATATTAAAATGTCTTTAGTAAAACAGTAATAAGGATGGCTTATAAATCCGTGTTATTAGTTTAATTTGTTTAATATTACATGATATTTTAAGCGTTTTATTTCTTATCCTTTTTGAAAAAGGATATTTTTTTGCATTGTATTAATTTTTTGGAAGTATTTTAACTATTAAAAATTTCAGTTTTATTTAATAGAGCTCTATTTATCAATATATTGTGAATGCAATATTTTGGCCATAGACGACGAATATTCTAAATATTTTTATCTAGTGTCATATACAGAATAAATGCATTATTGTGGCAAGTACAGACTAATGAATCTATGCAAAAAATTTCTATGTAAGCAACAGTTTTATTTAATATTTCTTTAAAACAGTTAGGAAAAAATGAAAAATAATATTATAGATAACGGAGGTGATAAAGATATAAGAAAAATTTTAATCCTATTTGAATATTTGAATTTGCTTATTTAATTTTATGGATTAGAATATTGAATTGTTTAGAAGATATCTCCTTTGTTGCTGGCCTCACCGATTCATGATTCAGTGTTAATGTGAGGCGTTGGTGAGCATTGGGTTCGAGATTTAATCGGTTGGCGCCATTGTTGTAGACACTGTTTCAAAACACGAAGTGACCTCGATGGCGTTTGTTTCCTCTCAAGCGATACCCAAATACTGGGTAGTTCTCCGTAAAAGTCCTCCAGGAATGCTCTACCCTCCTTCTTTTCAGCGACACTGAGCCAAGTCAGGTTTCTATCTATGGGTGATCCATCCCAAAATAAGCTGACCCCTTTCTCTCCATTCACGAGTAGACTGCTTCTTGGATATCCATCCCACCCAGCCAGACACTGAGAATTCACATCAACACTTCTGGCGTAGTGTCGAGACACTCGACTAGCATACATGAACAATAGGTTTCAATCTAGTTAAAAAGTGTAGTATAATAAATGCTTTAAAATATAAAGGATTTCATTAAATCTCAAAGACATTCATTTCTCTACCGACTGGTGGGAGTTTTCTCGTTTATTTTTTTACATACAAACTAGCAAATACCTCTAAAATTCCCATTTCCCATTTTCCTACATCATTTTGGGGATATACGTAGCTTTAGAAGAGCACGATATGTTCTCTTAAATAAAAATAAAATTTGAGTCTTAAGACCTTCTTAAAAATCAGGATAATTTTATCGTGAAATAATAATTAAAATTTTATATTTGTAAGGAAAAGTTTTATTGAAGTCGTAAAGCCAACTTTTTAAAACACAGAAAAGTTTATCTAAATGTTTAAAGCAATATTATTTGAGAAAATGAGTGATTTCTTATTATAATTTGAGTTCATTTACTCAAAATAAATATAAGTTTTATTTAAAATTGTTTTATACAAATTGCTTTAAACTAGGATAATTTCACATTATTTTAGCTATATTTATTTCTCTGAACAACAAAAGGAAAGTTCAATTTTTATATCTCCAAATTGATTTAAAATAAAGTACATTTTATTGAAGGAAGTATAAGCATATTAGCATCATTAGTATATCATTATAACAATCAGTACACTTATTTTAGTTTGTGATGTATTATTTTATATTTATCTTTATCTTTATGAGATATTCTGAAAGAATGTGTTGCGGAATTGTAAATAATTTTTTTATAAACTTATGTAAATATGGAAGGAGAAAAATTAATAATCTCAATTAATGAAATATCAAGTACTTGTTTATTATTGAAAAAATCAATAAAAATAATAATAATATACGTCAAAATATATATCATAATATACACCAAAAGCAAAATGTAAATAATTTATTGATCCATTGTTATTCGTATTAATATACACGCAAATTAATTCCAAAAAAACTAAAATTAATTAATTAAATTTAATTACTGAATTAATATTTGAAAAAACTGTATTAACATCAAGTGTCATCCACTACAAGTTAAAAAAATTTATTTGAACTTGAGTGGGATGAATAAAAAGTATATTTTTAGCTATTGAAAATTTGAACAACATATGTATTGGGAGAGTGTGAGCTAATAGAAGGAATTGAAATAAGTAATTATATTACATTAAAGGTCTTGTATTCTATATAAAATAACGTGAAATGTTTTGACGGATATTATTTTGACAAATGAGAGCTTTCTCAGAAGTCTTTTAGAGATAAGTGCCGTACATTAAAGTATCATATATAGAAAACACAGAAAAATGTTCATAGGTTTTTACAGAGAAGATTATCTTTCATATTGTGGTATTAAGTTACTATATGATACAAAAAAAAATTCTGTAAGTTCAAAAAGCAGAATGTTGATCTAAAAGCCGAATATATACTGCAAGTCTTTCAATTTTTCCTCCATTAGTAATTTAATAATATTTAGCAATTTTATTATATAGTACGTACAGCATGATTAATTTTATATGAATAAAACAAAAATTTAAAATATATGTAATCTTATTTATATTTCTGAAGGTAAAAACCACAAACCACAACAAAAAAAACAAACAAAGCCGTATTCCGTGATGGAGTAATCACATGTTGAACATTCTAATTACGTCTACGTGCACCATAATTAACCTTATTGAAGAATAATTTTAACTGAAATAAAAATATAAAATATGTGTTTTCCCTGTTCAAATGAACAAAAACTAAAGTAACGACTTTTTATATACAATGTTTTATCAACAAAAAAACAGCACGAAGGAATACTACTGTGCCCAAAAGGTAAGACCAATTTTTTTTTTTTTTTTTTTTCAAAAATCCTTTACTTATTCTTCCAAATTTATTTCATCGACTTCGAAGTAATCCCCTCCGGACATAATGCAATTAGGCCAACTTTATTTTCAATCCTCAATGCATGCTCAATGCAGTCATCGGCCGGGATGCCCTTCAAAGCGCACAGATTCACGTTAAATCTTTTCTATCGACTCAAAACGGTGTGCCCGGAAGGGCATTTGAGTTTAGGGAATAGCCAGAAGTCGCACGGTGATAATTCAGGTGAATACGGTGGTTGTTGAACGATATGGGTTTCATTTTTGGAGAAAAAGTCACAAAGAATCAATGCAGTGTGAGCTGGGGCATTATCATGATGCAAATACCAACATAACAACATCTATCCTTAAATGTGGCCTTGTTGTTAAATATTCCTTGTTGACAGTTTGGCCCGGCGGAAGGAATAATTCATAATTCATATTTATAATGCACTACAACACGGTAATTGAAGAAAACAATCAACATGACCTTGATTTTTGAGCGACTTTGGCGTGCTTTTTTCGGTCTTGCTTCAACTTTGTCACGATATTCGGTCGATTGATTAGTTGTTTCTGGGTCGTAAGCATAAATCCAAGTTTCATCTCCAGTTATGATGCATTTCAACTTGCCTGATAGTCAGAAAGCATTGTTTCACACATTTCAACGCGACGATGCTTTTCAAAAAAATTCTAAGTTTTCGCTACCAATCGAGTTTTGACGCGTTTGAGGCCCAAAAGAAATTTAAACATTGATCGATCCTTTTGGAATTCCAATATTATCAGCAAGGTCTCTAATTGTATATCGACGGTTTGCAAGCACCAAATCTTTAATTTTTTTGGACGTGAGCTTCTTCTGTTGAGGTTGATGGTTGACCAGAGCGCTCTTCGTCTTCAACGCGTTCTCTGTTTTCTTTGCACTGTTTATACCACTTCTAAACATTTCTTTCCGATATAGGAATGATCGGCAAATGTTTTCTGCAATATTCTATACGTTTCCGCAAAAGAAATTCAATACAAGTTCTTTGCTCAATTAATTCCTTCATTTCAAAAATCGCCGAAGTCACTTTTAGCGTCTCACAAAGTAAAGCGTAACTCTCAAACACTAATGAAAGTTTTGACGTAAAATTTCCCACAGATGTCAATGACAGGGCCAACAACCTAAAAAGAAAAAATAATTAAAATTCCATATTCCAGGAAATTTAAATTGAAAATTGATTTTATTTCTAGGGTAAGGTAATAAAACTTTTTTTCTTCTCTTATACCGCTTGGTCAGCATCTAGACGAAGCCCAAGAACCCGTATGGTCTCATAGAAAAAGGAAAATATGGGCAAGTAAGCACCCTGTTGTAATAGAACAACCGTAGGTAGAATTCTGACTTGGCTCCGTGACGGTGAAGAAGGAGCGCAGTGCCTTCCAGGAGGAATTTTAGGAGAACTACCACGTATTTGTGTATCATATGGTAGAAAATCCATAAAACAGCCATCAGATAGTCCAATCAACGAGGCAAGATGCTGAACATCCCAAGGTTTTTTTTTTTGAAATGATGTCTAAAACAAAGTTGCCAGTGGAACATCAATCTTAAAGCTTTCCAACGTCGCCCTTTGTTACTGAGCCACAAGTCGAGCAGAAGCAAAACTTTATATATTTCTGCAGCTAAAAACTACAAACCATATCAAGCATAAAAGAAAATTGTATTCCGTGGTGGACTTATCACCAGTTCCGTGACCAAATCCAAGGACCCATGTGGTCTCATGGAAGGAGAGAAAGGTTGGGAGCAGCTTTTGTTGTGATAGATCACCAGTACGTAGTAGTATGACTTTGTTCCGTGACACAGAAGGAGGGCAGTGCCCTCCGGGAGGACATTGAGAAGGAACTACCCCGAATATGCGTATCGTACGAGAGAAACCCGTAAAATTCCTAACCATGAAGCTCCTCGTTTTTGGAACAGATTCTACAACAAAGCTGATAGCGGATTGAACCTCCACTGTAATGCTCTCCCTTGGCGCAAGGCAGAAATCGGGTGGAAATAAAACTTATACTATTTACATACTTCTGTAGGTAAATCAACGCACCATAACAAAAAACAAAGAAAATTGTATTCCGTGATGGACTAATCACCTTTTGCAACATTCTACGTGAAGCATAATTAATCTTATTGAAGAATAATTTTAACTGAAAGAAAAAGACAAAATATGTGTTTCCCCTATTCAAATGAACAAAAACTAAAATATCGGCTTTTTGTATACATTGTTTCATCAACAAAAACTGCACCAGGACGCTAAATTTATCCTATTTATATTTCTGAAATTAAAAAAAACAAAAACAAAAAAAAAAACAAAGCTGTATTCCGTGATGGAATAATCACCAGTTGAACATTCTAAATACGTCTACGTGCCCCATAATTAACCTTAATGAAGAATAATTTTAACTGGAGTAAAAATAAAAATTATGTGTTTTCCCTTTTCAAATGAACAAAACTAAAGTATCGACTTCTTATATACAATGTTTTATCTACAAAAAAAAAAAAAAACAGCACAAGGAAATAAAAGGGTTTTTTTTCTCTTATACCACTTGGCAGACGCAACATCTAGACCAAGTCCAAGAACCCACCAGTGTGATCTCTTGAAAGGAGGGAAAGGGGGCAATGGAACACCCTGTTATAATGGAGCACCCATAGGTAGAAGGCTGTGACACTGAAGAAGAAGGTCCCTACTTGGAGGAATTGTAGGAGCAACTATTCCACATATGCGTATCATATGGGATAAAACCCAGGAAAAACACCAACACACTAGACAAAAAGCACACTAGGCAATACCACAAACGCCATCGAGACTCCTCGGGTTTTGAAACACTGTCTACAACAAAGCCGCCAGCGAATTGAACTTAACCTTATGGCTTTCCAACGTCACACTTTGCCACTGAGCATCAAGTCGAGAAGAAGCAAAGCTTTACATATTTCTGCAGATAAAAACAACAAATCATATCTAAAATCAAAGAAAATTGTATTCCATGATGGATTAATCACCAGTTGCAACATTCTACATTCCTCTACGTACATTCTACGTGAAGTGCAATTAGCCTTTTGGAGAATAATTTTAACTGAAACAAAAATACAATATATGTGTTTCCCCTATTCAAAAGAACAAGAACTAAATTAACAGCTTTCTTATATTCATTGTTCCATCAATAAGAAATAGCACCAGGAAGAAAAACTTATCCTATTTACATATTTCTGCAAGTAAAAACAACACACCATAACGAAAAAACATGACGGACTAATCAGCAGTTGCAACATTCTACGTATCTGGGTAAAACATCCATTATTACTTTACTGGTAAAAATCCCCCATCACGCATTACTCTATGCATCAAGAAATGGCGTAGGTCAGATTTCGAGAGGAAAGGTCAAAACTTTTTTTTCTTACCGATGAAACATAAAACAGCATGAGAAAAATATCGTCATTTCAAGGTGAATGAATAATATCCGTTCCATCTTCTTTTGCGAGTACAAACCCGATTTCTCTTTTTATATATACTGGTGCTTTCTTTTAAACTTAAAAGGAAATAGAAAGCATTTTTACTTTCATACTTTGATTAGGAAAAAAAAGAAAGAAAAAAAAAAGATGAAAGAGATGAGAGTTACAAGATTTTCCTCTTCTGCTATCGAAGTACCGTGTTGTTATGTTTCTTTGTGTGATGCGTTTTGAACGTTAATAATAGGAACTTGTAACATAAGAGCGAAAGGAAAATGCAGAGAATGTGAATATTTATGAAGAGCAATTCATAGGAATATGTATAGAGAAGTATTGTTCGGTAGAGATATTCTAAAAGTAAGGAATTTTATGAAATGGTGGATTTATTTAACAAAAATTGCTACATGGCAATTTTTCTAATTTATTCTTTAATTTTCGAAAAGAATTAAAATTTACTGATGAAGTTAAATAGGGTCTGATGGCCGTTTTGGCACTCGGTGCCACAGTATGTGAATTGGAGTCCCGGCGGTGCCATGGATGTTTATAGTGGTTCAGAATCTACTTTAAACCGTTGACCCTGGCCTCATATGACCGTAGAGCGTCACAGAACCCTATCAGAGTTCTTCTCTCCGAGATCTTTCCATCCACATAATCATAGGTGCAACTCAACTCTAGCACAGTGATGTAGTGTGGTGTTGTAGTAGTAGTAGTAGTAGTCCGACTAACGAGGCAAGATGCTGAACATCAAAAACTCCATCAAGTTCCACGTTTTTGAAAGAGTGTCTACAATAAAGTTGCCAAATTTATGCTATTTACATATTTCTGCAGGTAAAAAAAAAAAAAAAAAAACAAAACAAAAAAAAAAAAAAAATTTGTATTCCGTGATGGACTAATTATTGGTTGCAACATTCTACGTACATTCTACGTGAAGTACAATTAACCTTATTGAAGAGTAATTTTCAGAAAAACAAAAATAAAAAATATGAGTTTTCCCTCTTCTAAAGAACAAAAACTAAAATAACGGCTTCTTTATATTCATTGTTCCATCAACAAGAAACAGCACCAGGAAGCAATACTTATCCTATTTACATATTTCTGCAGGTAAAAACAACACACCATAATAAAAAACATGATGGACTAATCACCCGTTGCAACATTACCTATCAGGGTAAAAGATCCATTATTACTTTACTCGTAAGAATCCCCCATCGCGCATTACTCTATGCATCATGAAATGGCGTAGGTCAGATTTCGAGAGGAAAGGTCAAAACTTTTTTTTTTCTTACCAATGAAACATGAAACAGCATGAGAAAAATATCGTCATTTCAAGGTGAATGAATAATATCCGTTCCATCTTCCTTTGCTGCTACGAGTACAAACCCGATTTCTCTTTTTTTAATATATCCTGGTGCTTTCTTTTAAACTTAAAAGGAAATAGAAAGCGTTTTTACTTTCATACTTTGATTAGGAACAAAAAGAAAGAAAAAAAAGATGAAAGAGATGAGAGTTACAAGATTTTCCTCTCTTGCTGCCGAAGTACTGTGTTGTGCTCCTTTGTGTGATGCGTTTTGAACGTTAATAATAGGAACTTGTAATGTAAGAGCGAAAGGAAAATGCGGAGAATGTGAATATTTATAAAGAGCATTTCATATGAATTTCTGTATGTATGCATTGTTTCGTAGAGATATTCTAAAAATAAGGGATTTTATATGCAGTGGTGGATTTATTTAATAAAAATTGCTACATTGTAACTTACTTTCTAATTTATACTTTAATTTTCAATTTATACTAATTTATGCTTTAATTGTCAATTTATACTAATTTATGCTTTAATTGTCAATTTATACTAATTTATACTTTAATTTTCTATTTATACTAATTTATACTTTAATTTTCAATTTATACTAAATTATACTTTTAATTTTTTTAATAATTTTAATTTTTAATTTTTTAAAATAATTAAAATTTGCTGAATGAAGTTAAATGGGGCCTGATGGGGCCGAGTAACTAGTGCTCAAGAGCTCGGTACCACTGGTTTGGAGTTCAAGTCCCAACTGTGCCATGGTTGTTTTAGTGGTTCAGAATACACTTTGAAACTATAGGTCCCGGTCTAATAGAACTGTAGAGTGTAGGGCTGAAATCCCTATCCCGTAAAAAGTAAGCATCTCCTGTCTCGAAATTTGCCACTTTGGCCCACCACGGGGCTGTTGAGCCAATGAAGAAGAAGATCAAGGGAAATAAATTTAAGGAAAATTATAAATGTGAAAATTATATAAATTGTATATCATAACTTGCTTTTACTGTACATTCTATTAAAAAACATAATAATAATAATTGAATTAACATGATGATAATTTTTTTTATCAACCAGGTGCATAACTTAGTTAAATATTTAATTCTGCCTTCTCTTCTAAAATACAACAAGCAAAAATTTGTATCATCGTTAGAGTTTTCCAATGTTGTTTATTGTGTTGTGTTAAGTCTAATCCTCTGAGTCCTGCAGTGCTGGACGGACATGCCATGAATAATCAACTTATGGATGGTGGAAAGGGGCTTTTGTTGTGATGGAGCACCCGTAGGTAGAAAACCCGTACTAGAAGTTTGACTTGGTTCCGTGATACTGAAGAAGGAGCGCTGTGTCTTCCGGAAGGAACTTTAGGAAGATCTAAACGGCATTTGCGTATCTTATGGGATAAAATCCGAAAAACTCCCAACCAGTTAGTCCGACTCACGAGGCAAGATGCTGAACATCCCAAACGCCAACGAATCCCCTAGTTTTTGAAATAGTGTCTACAATAAAGCCGCCAGCGGACTGAACCTCTGCCCTAATGCTCACCAGTGGCGAGTCGTGGAAGCAAAACTTATACTAATTATATATTTCTGCAGGAAAAAACAACAAACCATATCAAAAATGAAAGAAAACTGTATTCCGTGAAGGACTAATCACCAGTTGCAACATTCTGCATGTAGCATAATTAACCTTATTGAAGATTAATTTTAACTCAAAAAAAAAAAAATATAAATATGTGCTTTCTGTATTCAAAAGAACAAAAACTAAAATAACGGCTTCTTTATATTCATTGTTCCATCAACAAGAAGCAGCACCAGGAAGCAATACTTATCCTATTTAAATATTTCTGCAGGTAAAAACAACACGCCATAACAAAAAACATGATGGACTAATCACCAGTTGCAACATTCTACATACTAGGTATAAGATCCATTACTGGTAAAATCCCCCATCGCGCATTACTCTATGCATCAAGAAATGGCGTAGGTCAGATTTCGAGAGGAAAGGTCAAAACTTTTTTTTTTTTTCTTACCGATGAAACATGAAACAGCATGAGAAAAATATCGTCATTTCAAGGTGAATGAATAATATCCGTTCCATCTTCCTTTGCTGCTACGAGTACAAACCCGATTTCTCTTTTTTAATATATCCTGGTGCTTTCTTTTAAACTTAAAAGGAAATAGAAAGCGTTTTTACTTTCATACTTTGATTAGGAACAAAAAGAAAAAAAAAGATGAAAGAGATCAGAGTTGGAGTGTTACAAGATTTTCCTCTTCTGCTATCGAAGTACCGTGTTGTTATGTTTCTTTGTGTGATGCGTTTTGAACGCTAATAATAGGAACTTGTAACATAAGAGCGAAAGGAAAATGCAGTGAATGTGAATATTTATGAAGAGCAATTCATAGGAATATATATAGAAGTATTGTTCTGTAGAGATATTCTAAAAATAAGGAATTTTATGCAATGGTAGATTTATTTTTTAAAAATTGCTGCATTGTAATTTAATTTCTAATTTATACTAATTTATACTTCAATTTTTTACAATAATTTTAATTTCAATTTTAAAAAGAATTAAAATTTGCTGAATGACGTTAAATGGGGCCTGATGGTCGAGTGACTGGCGTTTCGTACCATAGGTTTCGGGTTCAAGTCCCAACGGTACCATGGATGTTTTAGTGGTTCAGAATACACATTCAAACTGTATGTCCCGGTCTAATATGAGTGTAGAGTGTAGGGCTGTCTCCCTACCCCGTAAAAAGAAAGCATCTCCTGTTTTGAAATTTGCCAGTAGGCTTTGGCCCACCATGGGGCTGTTGAGCCAATGAAGAAGGAGAGCAAGTTAAATAAATTTAAGGAAAATTGTAATTTTGAAAATTATGTAAATTGTATATCGTAACTTGCTTTTACTGTACATTCTATTAAAAACATAATAATAATAATAATAATTGAAGTAACATGATGATAATTTTTCATCAACCAAGTGCATATCTTAATTAAATATTTAATTCTGCATTCTCTTCTAAAATACAACATACAAAAATCATTATCCATGACACTGAATTTCTGATATCAGATTTCAGTGACAGGTTGTTGTCATTAGTACAAAACACTAATTGTATATAATATAAATATCCCAAACATTGATTGTCTGCTGTTAAATTTGAGAGATGGGTTGTTATTTTGTATTGTTAAAGACTACACATTCCTCTCTCCTGAGAAGGATTGCTACAGTGGTATCATGAAATCATGCAATAATATGAAAATTGCTTAGTTCTGATAAATTTAAATTGATTAATGAAATATTGTAATGCTTTTTCTCCCTTTACATTTGCAGATATTCAAATTAATCAATTTACATTAAAAAATTTTACTATTAAATTGGATTATTATTATTTTATTTTTTTCACTGAGAGATATATTTCTGTTTTTAGAAATCTACGCACAGAAAAATAACATAATACAGAAACACAGAACTATTTTTACCTGAGACCCTTTATTCGAGACATTTTATAGCGATGTCTCTGATGACGATGGGAATTTATTGAGTAAGTCTTTTTTGATAAAAATAGCATTAATCAAATGAAACTTACAGAGCCAAAGAGAAACGTGTGCTAGAGACTTCTTCAATAGCAATGTCAATTCAATCTCAACAATAGTACAATGAATTTGGCGAGTGATTGTTGCAGCGATTCTAGCATTGATTTCTTATTTTGTGTGCTTTATATTTTTATATCTTGTGTTTCATAAGAGCTAGAGAAAGATAAATGATTTTTATTTCTTTTACACGTATCGTTTTCTTCACGTAGAGATGTTATAGAACTCAACAATGAGACTCCCTTTGTTAATGTACAATATAATATTTCATTAATCTCTAATGTTTAGTAAAAGATAATAAAACTAATATCCTATTTTTATGCTTTTATTAACTCTTATTTATAAGTTGAATGGAAGCAGAATACTTTATTAAACTGTATACTCACAAACGGAACGAATCTTTTACAAAACAATTCCTTTAAAAAATCAGTCAAGAAAGAGGGCGGCCAACTTCCCGCACTTCTCATTGGAATTGACATTTTCTCAGCCCATGATCTATCACCAATCACGGTGCAATAACTCATGGTGTAGTCCATATTCCATCAACAATTGTTTTCGAACCTGTGTAGGTCGCATATACAATCGCTAATTTCATGGCGTCTCATTATCCATGAGAAAGATAAATGATTTTTATTTCTTTTACACATACCTTTTTTCCATGTTATAGAGCTCAACAATCAGAACCCTCCCTTTGTTAATGTACAATGTAATATTTCATTAATCTCTAATGGATAATAAAACTGATATTCTATTCTTATGCTTTTATTAACTTTTATAAGTTAATCGAGGGTAGAATACTTTATTAAACTGTAGTATACCTTCAAGTAGAACGAATCAAGACAGGAGTTTGATCTTTCAGGGCGTAGAGATCAAACATTTTAATTCGAATCAGGCCTTACCTTGTGGGTCTCATTTCTTTTGTCCATCAATCAAGTCTTTACATGACAGTAAACTCCTGCCTTCAAAAGAGGCAGCGCGGATTTCCATTGAAATTCATGGCGAACACACAATAAAAAAAAAATAATAACTTGATAAATCGGGAGAGTTATTGCATTTTAGTGGAGTTGTTATCTTTACAAAAGAAACTTTTCTACCGCTTTTTATTTAGATTTACAGATATTGTTCACATTTAGATATTATGCATGATCATTCATGTCACGATGTGCCTCATATGCTTATTCTTTGTGTAAAAACAGTTTTTGCTGTTGATAAAATTATTTTAAGATTACTTTTATTTCTAAATAAAGGTGAATAGAAACTCATATTTTATGCATTAAAAATTCTTTACCGAAGAAACAACATAGAAGTTGTATTAAATTATAACATACATTCTATCTATACGAACATTTAAAATGAAAGTTTATTTTATTATTATCTTACATGTTAAAAAATTATCAATGACACATTACTTTTAATAGCATCTTATGAGAAATGTTTCCTGCTTTAATGGTAACACGTTCCAAGTTTAATGCACTTATTATTTTATCTTAACAACATGTTTTAATAGAGGATATATTTTTTGAGATATTTATAAGTAAAGCCTTTTATTACTCGGAGAATTTTTTTCTGTAAAAATGCGAATAAATATCATTGAATGTAAATAAATATAAAATATGATATATCATATTTTTAACTGTTAAGAAATTTATAAAGTAAATTATTACATATTCTAAAGGAAAATTCCAAAAATTGTAAATCTAAGTACCATATCGATATATATAAATATATATTTATGTCGATATGGTCTATATATATATATATATATAGAAATGGTATTTATACATATATATATATATATATACATATATATATATATATGTATATAATTATTTCGGTTCATAGTTGATAGATTTAATTTCAATGACAATGTGAGTATAACATTATAAAGATTTAATAACTATAAATATTTGATTTTATTTATGTTAAGACATTTTATCTCTCCTCGTTGGTCGGTATAAATTGTGGAGTTTTCCGGGTTTTCTCATACGTCATTCAAATCCGAGGTTGTTCTCCATAAAAGTCCTTCTGGAAGGCACTGTCATTCTCCTTCAGCTACACGGAATCAAGTCAGACTTCTATC
This sequence comes from Caerostris extrusa, assembly GCA_021605095.1. Classification (NCBI taxonomy): domain Eukaryota; kingdom Metazoa; phylum Arthropoda; class Arachnida; order Araneae; family Araneidae; genus Caerostris; species Caerostris extrusa. Next base: position 55,019 of record BPLR01002389.1, read on the forward strand.
TATGGTTGCTTCATCACAACAGACGTTTCCTCTTTCCTCCGATCTATGAGTAGAGACTCATGAGATGTCCATACAGCACTGCAGGACAATGAGGATTGGACACAACAAGACATTTTAAAATTTCCAAAAATTGTTTTTTACGCATATTAAGTATAATTATAATTCTTTCATTACATCAGTAGAATGGGGATATTATACTCAGACAGATATATACTATATAGACTCAAAGCAGTTTCGATTGATGTTTTAGTGTTTAAAGTTAAAAGATGTGCAAAAAGTCTTCCACAAGTGTGTTACATTTCAGACAGATTCAGCATTATTCAAAATGCATTAATGCGTAGTATGCTACTGTGCTTCCAAAAGAATGAAAAAAAAAGACCCCAAATGATAAATATGTGTTAGTTCTTATGAATTAGCTCACATTTCCTTTACATGATTGGAAAAGATATAATTGTAGCAGCAAGCTTAATATTAATAAAGCATGATTCTACTTGAATACTAATTTTTAAAGCAATACATATAAAGCGTCGGGTACATATTTTTTTTTCTTTTAAAGAAGTACAGCTTCATTTTAGTTTTCAAACAGTCAAGTCTTGATTTAATCCGCTAAATATCATATAAAAATCATGCATCACAATGAATATCGATATAATACTTTATATCGAATATAACTTTTTAATGCTATTTTAATTACTGACATTACACCATATCTGTAATTAAAATTCTGTTTTTTTCCATACAAAATCGCTTATTCGTTAATATATATTGAATATTATAAATATTAAACAAAAGTGTTTCTTATAAAATTATATATATATATTGGTTCTCAATTACAATACTAATACATAGTAAAATACTGAAGTAATTATAAAAAGTCTATGACGGCCATTTCTCTAACTTGTTAACAACTACTAATAAAATATCCAAAATTATTATTATCAAACTTATTCTATTTTTGCACCTAATTTAAATACCGAAACATCCATACAAAGTGTATGTTTTGAATCAGTGTCTACGACAATATGCGCTACCATCACCGTCAGGAAATTCTGTAAAGCATTCATTCATTTAAACTGATGACAAACAACTGTCGTTAGATAAACCCAGAAGGACATTTATATTTGAAATAACTCATTTATCATGAGTAACTCGCATACTACTAACCTTGGCGATTATGATTGCATTAACATTAATTACCATTTGTTGGGTGTAGGATTAGGTGTATTGTAATCTTAAATAGGTGTCGTGAGTATCGAATTGCTCTAAGGTGGAAAATGATTACCTCGACTCATTCTACGCTTTGATGATGATGCAATATTTATAAGGAACTGTAAATGTATATGTGGTTTAGATCAATATCCAAATATTATTTTTAAAACTATTTTGTAAAAAAAAATAGTTTTAACAAAAAAATAAATATAAATCTTTAATCTTTTAAATTAAATTAAATGATTATTAATTAAATTAAATATTAAAATTAAATTAAATATTAATCATTTAAATATTAACAAAATACTGAAAAATATAAATCTAGTAAATAGATTTATATTGTTCAGTATTTTGTTAATATTTAAATTTGTGTTTTCGACCAGCTTCTAGAAAGATAATAAGCAATTTGAAATGCCATGGCAAAACATTCAAATTCCTTTTTATTATGAATGCATATAAAGAGTGGTAATTTTTAAGAGTGGGTGACGAGTTTTAAATGCCGGAACGTTTTGTATCAGTTTTTAAATAATCACTTTCGCGCTTGCGTGATCATTTAAATAATCAGAAATAAAGGAATGCATGTAGGGTTTACAGCAAGTCTGTTAAGCAATGCTTAAAATTGCTGTCTTCTGCAACAAAGCAAGCCTTGTATCAGCGAATCATAAACTGCCGAAAAAGTTCAAATATTCCATAAATATTAGGTACGTTCTGGAGACTACACAACTTTTACAATGAGGTCTTCATATGAGATTACAAAGTGAGTGAAAAAAAGGAAGGGGGTAAGTCGTGATGCAAAGATAGCTAGATATTCGATTAGTTTCTTTCAATCAAAGTCTTAATAAAAGCGTGATGCATATTTTATTAACATAAGAGTTACAATACGAAAGTGCCACATCATGCGGGAATCACATGATTCATAAAATAGTTGTAACGATGCTATAAAATAAATAATACATGCTTCAAGAAAAATGATGAAATATTGGAATAATGATGGCTAATGTTGTCAATTCACTTTCGGTTAAAAAATAATTACTTTTGTAAACAAGCGATAGTCCTGTCTGTGTGTTCCCATTGCATCAATTCGAGTGGATTTGTATTTTGTATCCTGGTCTCCTGGAGATACGTAGTCACTCAAATGCTACACTCCTCAGATTGCCTAGAAGAAGCCCTCTTCACAGTCATGATGATTAGGAGAATGGCTATTGATTGCCGATACCCAACATCAGAAGACTCAGTTCGTCATTTCTGTCTTTCCCTTTTGCCCTTTTTTTTAGCAGCATCATCTTGCTAATTTGAAGTGCACAAATTGAATAGTAATGGAAGTATATACTTTTATGTATAAATGATTTTTTTTTTCGTTTGAATGATCTGAATTTCATGTTTTCAGAAAACTTTTTACATCACCATGTATTTTTATCATTGAGGCAAGAGGAGAAGAGACAAGAGAAGACTCAGTTTGTCATTGCTGTCTTCCCTTTTGCCCTTGTTTTAGCAGAACCTTCATGCGTGTAGTGCACAAACTGAATGTATATACTCCAATAAATAACTGAGCTGATATAATCTTATAAATAACTGTGCGAATATACTCTTATAAATAACTGATTTTTTTTTTTTGGTGTGAATGACCTGGATTTCATGTTTTTCAGAAATCTTTTGAATCGCCCTGTATTTGTATGAACAACGGACTTATCTTTTAGGTGCATAGTGAGTACTGTGTTCGGTTTATACTAGAGAAGCGGAATCAAGTAGGTTTATACTAGAGAAGCGGAATCAAGTAGGTTGATACTAGAGTTGTCCTTTCCTTCCTGAATCAAAACGCTTCCAAGACTTATATAATATGAATAATTCCATAAATCTTAGGTATTGGTCATGGTTTGGTCTTGAAAAGGGGTGTGCAGATTCCTAAGATAACCCCACAATTGAGATTTTAATTTTAAACTATGGAGGGTATCATCTAACCTCATTTAAGGCAATGGAAATCCTTCTTTCATGATAAATGTCAATATGACACAGATAGACAAAACATGATCATCATATATAAGTGTTCTAATCGAATATATCTTTGATTGCTGGGAATGGTGTCACCGATTTTAAAATATAACTGATAAATGGGTTTTATTTAATTTAAAAATATTTGCATTATGAAAATTGGCAAATTTTTAAATGATCGTTCACAAATTCTTGCAAATATTATTCTTTTCAAATAAAAATAAATTATATGCTTCCTTACTTCTGCAACAAAGTAAAGTATTTATATTTGAAAAAAGAAATTTTTTTATTAATTATTATATATTGCTGATTTGAAGAAAATTCTGAATTAATATAAAATTCGATTTAAAATTATGCAAGCAAACGTTTTCAAAACACATTTTTTTTATTAGTATCAAAATATAATCAGATGATATTTCTGTATTAAATGTAACAAAATTCATCTAAACCTAATCATTAAAAATTGGTAGCAGACATACAAAATCATGGAAAAAAAGAAGCACATATTTTTCGATTTTATAATGTCATCAACATCCACTAGTTTGTTGACAGATCGTTTTCCAATAATTCAAATAACAGCGTTGCAGAAGGAAATCATGATTTATTAAGGTTTGTAATCTACATGGCACAATGACAGTGCATCAGTACTTAATATATGTTTTGAATTAAACAATGCCAGTGACCTTTTAATTATCAAAATTTCATAATTTTTTCAATGACTATTCTTCATTTTGATTATGAAAACATGACAGGGTCATATTTACAATATGAGCCTGCACAACTCCATATTCTTTTCACCATTTACGTGATTTGAATTCAAAAACGTATTAAATGAACTTGATTTAGAGAATACTAGTTAGGCGACTAAGGTGAGGTGACGTGAGATGACTAGTCAGAGAATACAGTGTCAGAGATAAACAACGTTTTAAAAAATGCATTGCTGCAAGTATGGTTTTGAAATTACGCCAAATACCATACAAAATCTTCTTGCTAAATTACAAGCTGTCCTTAATTCACAAGGGCACATTACACGATATTAAATTATTTTCAATTACATACGTTATGCTAATTTGTATTTTTACTTGAAGTACATGTACATTTTTGTGTTATGATTTTTGTTAAATGAATTATTTTTTGCTTACCTTTTGAAGTATTTTTATATAAATAAAGGTGAACACAATTTGTATTTCAATATAAAAGAACCATTGCAGTTTATCATTTTTTTATACACTATTGTAATATAAGAAATTGTAATATTCTATAAAAAATGCCATTTTTGAGAATGCATGTCGACTTATTTAATCTCAATTTCTGATGATAATTAATTTATTTATTTCTCTTTGGTGGTTATAGTCACTGTATTGCTGGTTGATATAGTTATTATGTTTTTCAACTGTGGTAGCTAACGTACAGACGTCATATAACAATTAGTTATGAGATTAAAAATTGCAATCCGTAAATTAAAAAGGGAATATTTTGCCAGTATCGTGGGTTATTTACAAAAAAAAATGATTTGGAAATTACAGTAATTGTAATTGTAGTGTAGTTGTGAACTTGCTTCTTGGAAATTGTAATTTTACATAATTGTTAATTCAAGAAATCATGTGAAATATTATCAATTAAAACACATTAAAATATTAAAAACATTCTAAATCAATTTTTGCAATAATTAATTCTTATCAGTTTTTGCTTTCCATGAAGTTATAAACCACCACAGAGTGAAGTAACCGCCATTCCTCCTGGAAGAGAAATTTGCAACTTAGTAAGAGAGGTTGTGGGGGAAAGGACATTTATACACAGGACGGCCGAGGGCATCTCGAAGATTTTCAAAGGAATTTAAGTCGGGCGAGTACGCCGAACACTCCGTACGCGCAATCCCTTTCACTTCCCTTCGACGATTACAGCTCTATAACAAAAACCATAATCATTCCCAGAAACAAAAGCAGGGCCAACTGATGAAATTTATAATCTCTGAGTGGGGTCTGGGACTTGATCCCGATATCGAACATCCGACATAGAACCACATCTAAAGATATGCAGGTCGGTGTGAAAACTGACCTAACTAAATCGCTGTCGACTTCATGATTCCACTAAGAAATGCATGATGTTTGAAAATGTTCTGAGGCAGAACGCGTGTGTCTTCTTCTTTCAAGATCCTTACACTCTTGTCATCAGTTTGCAAGGCAAATTACGATTCATCCGAGAACATAACGTTTCCCCAATAATTCTCCTCTGGACTGGACGGATAGTGGAACAGAAACTCTGGGTACCTAAGCTTCCATTCATGTGCAACCTTCGGCATACAATAGTAACAGATATCCTCTTACCGATGGACGCAGCAGCCATATACGCCACTCGTGTTGAATCGTTAATCGATTCTGCTTGGGTGCAACAGCAGTCAATGATCTTCGTTGTGGGTCGTAACCAGTGGATGCTTGGACGCCCCAGGCGTGCCAGTTACCCCAGAAAAGAAAAAGGGTCTGTAGAGTTTATGAGGCATAACCATTCTTGGGCCTCAAGGTGAAAGCTCATGTACTACACATTTAAATTCAATAACATACAGTACAAGATCAAGTGGGCATGTGTGGGGAGATAGCGGAAGTCTTAGCTGGGCTTTTGATCACCCATTACAATAGAAATGACACGGCGCAGTTCCACTTCATACGCCTTCAGGTCGTAACCCTTGGGAGACCGCCCACAGGTCTTCTGTTAACTGCTTGACTGGTTATAAATTGTTTTTATAATTGTGAAATTACGGAATGACGAAAGCCGAAGAAAAGAGAAACATCTGATTTATTGCTTTGCTTCACTGCATCTGACAGCACGCCAACACTCACAATCTTCCATTCGTCTTCTGGAAGCCATAGAAATAGAGTTGTCGTGAAAACAAAGAGTACGGAAGTTCTAATCACTATCAACAGTTCACAATGATGGCTTCTTAACGGCTGCCTTTTTTGCATACTTCTCAATGCGAAGCCGTGATTGACTTGGCTTAGCTTGCATATCCTATTTGTAACTTCTCCAATTCAGATTGGCTTTCGAAAAATAACTACCACAGGCTTCCGGGTCAAATACGTTAAACTGCAGGTCCCGGTCTAATTAGCCCAGAGTGTGCAGAAATTGATCGTAGAGAAACAAACAAAACCAAGGAAAACCAATTCGATAATTAACATTTTGTTCTGCTTACTTAATTTTCGGCAGTAAGTACCATACTTTTCCATTCAAATTTATTCTTCAAATCTACAAGTTAGCTGATTTTATATTCAATTTTGATATTGGTTACAATCCAAATCGCTGGAAGTCAGCTAGGATTGAATTCATTATCAAACCAGGCAAGGATCCAAAAATCATTTGATAAAGTCCGGACCAACGGCTTGATATCCCTCGTTAATTACTTACAATTTTCTCTATTTCTGATAAAAGTTATTCACAATTATCTTTGGAGAAACAACAGTCATCGCTGTTGGCAAAACCAATTCTTCCGTTCATAATATCATGCCATTGTTTCTTTTTTATAATATTTTTATAAACGATATTCCACAAGCACATAATATTAAATTCTCAGGATGCTGCTGCAAACTTAATCCAACATCTGAAAACTGAGAGCATTCAGAAAAATCTACAAAACTACATTCTCGAACTCGAAGAATAGTTGATTAATTAAAAAATAAACCTTAATGTTGATACGACAGGAGCAGTACGGTTTAACCGCAAAAATATCTTACTCTAATTATAACTATATATAATATAATTAATTGATCAAAAGAAACTAAATATTTAGGTGTTATACTTGTTAGTAAATTAAATCATCGTTCTCATAATCATAAACTACATTGCTTAGTACTTACCTCTTTTTTCTTAATTGCTTAATTTTTCGTCTTACTGTTTTTATTTTTGTGATTAAAAAAAAAAAAGAGACTTTTAATTATTTTCTTTTTTACTCAAGTCGAATAGGTTGAATTGAAATTGCACTATTGTCGCAAGTTACATTGGCCAAACTCAAGTTGCATTAACAAAAATGGAGTCCACGAGATCTCCTTAAATCTACAATAACACTACCATTCATCAAAACATCCAATGAAATTAAATTCATTACGCTACATTAAAGCTTGTTAACAGTGTAAATTTGTAAAATGTATCGAACGAATTTGATTACTTATTAGATTAACCGCATTAGATTATTATTAATTGCAAAAAATCTTACAACCCTCTAATTATAACTATATATAATATAATTTATTGATCAAAAGAAACTAAATATTTGATGCTATACTTGTCAGTAAATTAAATTATCGTTCTCATAATCATAAACTTCGAACTAGACTTAATATACACATTATAATTAGCTATCCGTTCATCTGTAGAACTCTGTTATGTCACTTGTAAATAAAAGATTAATTTATCCCTCCTATCTGCGTCCAATTATAGCCTATCTAATTATAGCAAGTCTAGGGTTCCACTGACCACTCGAATAATGAAACCTTACAAAGGCTAGAAAATAAGATATCCTTAGAATGATACTAACTCTATGGTACTTCAGAAACTGATATCAGAGGGGAATTCTCTCTCCCTAGTTTTAGACCATTTGTTTACAAATTCTCTAATAAATTTTATAATTCCCTTAATAATATTAACACAGCTGCTTTAAAGAATGTTATTTATGACTATGACATTTCACTTTACGAAAATAATAAAAGGTCCCTCACAATTCTTAAAATAATCCTTGATATGTTCGTTTCTGATACCATTTTAATTTTCACTCTCAGATATGGATCTACAATGCTTAGTACTTACCTCTTTTTTTCTTAATTGCTTAATTTGTTCGTCTTACTGTTTTTATTTTTGTATTTAAAAAAAAAAAATTATAGTAATTATTAAATATTTTTTATTTACTTTGAAAATCTCAAGTTTAGTTGGTTCCGTTGAAATTGCGCTGTTGTTGCAAGTTGCCTTCTTTATGTAAACCATAAAATGGAGTTCGAGATCGCTTCGCGAACAAAGATCTCTGTAAATCTACAATAACATTACCATTCATCAAAACATGCAACCAAATTAAATACGCTCAAGAGCCAAAACAGTATGACCACCTGTCAATAACGAGTTGGCCCACGTTTGGGGCGCAACACAGCTTCAACCCGCCTTGGCATGGATTAATACCACCACTTAATACCAGTTAAATACCAATTCCACCTGATCACGTGCCTTCCACGTCATCCAGGCGAGTTCATTGCAAAATGTAGGGGTGGTCATAATGTTTTGGCTCTTGAGTGTACATTACGCAACATTAAAACTTGTTAACAGTGTAAATTTGTAAAATGTATCAAACGGATTTGATTACACATTAGATCAGTGGTTCTCAAACTTTTTGAAGGCTGGATGCATTTAAAAATATAGAAATAATTGTAGGCGAACTACATATAGATTCCTGAAAATAAGCATCGAAATAAGCACTATCGTCGCCTCACAATTTTATATCCTGATTATCAACTACATACAAGCGGCAGAATCTCAGAGACTACAATAAAAAATTAGCATTTTTAGAATTGAATAATTTTAGCATTTTTAATTCTGGGCACATATTTTTCAATGCCACAGAATACAAACGGAAATCTTCTCGGACTCACAAACGCTCCTTGGAGCACCTGGCTGTGGCATGGATGTGGGTTAGTGGTTCGGAATTCTCCTTAAACTGTAGGTTCCTGTCTAATTAGCCTAAAGTGTGCATAAAATGACCGTAGAGCGACAAACAAAACCTTGGAGCACCCTTTGAGATTCGCTGGATTAGGTGTTTGTCATGCAACAGAACCTTTACACACCAAACAATCGTAAATGAGGGGAAAAACTTGGAATTTTTTTTTTTATTTCCATGTATCATGGACAATGATATATGTAATAGTTTTGAAAACGAAATTTTGCAAATTTTAGTTACTCAATTATACTAATGCTATAAATTTTTAATTTAGTTTTTGGGAGTGTTTTAAAAAAAATGAGGTGGTAAAAAAATACATTTCACAATAACCATTAGAAAATTAAAATTGTAAGCCAAACTAAGCTGAGAAAATTGCAGCACTAGGGAAGGCTGGCATTTATAATACAACCATTGTTTAACAACAGTTAGGAATTAACACCAATAGGGCGTGTACACGAAGTTTCATATATATGTTCCTGCTCAGGAGTAACGAAAGAGCATTTTTTTCAATCTATAGATTTACTTTACCCATCTACAGCGTAGACACAAGATTTTGGTATAGCATTGATTTTCGAATAAAATATCATTAGTTTGAAAAAATTCAAATTTTCAAAAGATCTCATTGATTCCTAGAAAAAAAATGATAAAATGGGTTTTAATGTGTATTAATATATTTGTGAAGAAAAGATAATATTTCATCTTGAAGTCGTGGAAATGCATCTAAATTAATTGCAGAATAATTTTAAAACTTTTTTGTTGTTATTGTTATAATGCAGTTGCCAATACAGAGATAGTTAATCTTTATGCCGTAAACAAGGGCTGACAGCTATTACTCATTTAGCACTACCCATGCGGCACCTGTAGCCTGAAATATGCTACGGACGCGAATAACATTACCCCACAACGCCCAAGATCTTATTTGACCGGGACCTACGGTTTAAAGTGGATTCTTAACCGTTAAAACATTCATAGCCCGGCCGGAAGTCGAACCCGAAACCTGTAGTACCGAGAGCAAGAGCGTCAACCACTTGGCCATCAGACCACTTTAAAACTTTGTAAATACAACAAAATGAATTTACATTCTATTTAAAAAACTGAAAAGATTTAACGAATATAATACGAGTTTAAGAGAGAAAAAAAAATGTATTTATTTTTCATATTAAAAGAACGATGAAAAATAATTCAAAAAGTATATCATTAAAGAACATTATAAAAACAAATATTTCTGTTAAAGTATTACAGCTTAAAATATAGCATAATCTTTAGGAAATATACATTCATCTATCGCAACGTATTTACCAAGAACTTGAACTCTAACCTTGCATTTGTAGTTCTTTAGACTGAAGAAGGAAAAATAAAGCTTTCAAGAAATTATAAGTCCAGGACATTGCATAAAATGCTTACAATAAACCTTTTTGCATCAATGGATAGTGAAAGAATAAATATGCCTAAGTAGTTACAAATCTATAACGAGTTTTTCGTGAATAGAATGAGAATACAAAAAAAAAAAAAATAAAAAAACCTATTGGTTTTTATTTGTTTTCACAATGCGTAAAATTGAATTAGCTCTCATTGGAGGCAATCTTCGAAAAAGAAAATCTTGCCCTAGAGGAATAATTTTCTACATATCAAAAGAAAAGCACTAACACTTGCGTGTTGGTACATTAGAAATAAGCATATGTCAGCAGAAATTAGCATCAAACTTGGCAGAAATTTACAACAACCACACAAATAAAATAAAAGAAGACAAAGTGGAAAAAAAAAAGGAATGGTATTTTTTTTTTTTTTTTCTTTCTCCCGATCTTCGTCTTAAGGCAGTTAGGTTCTTGATGAACCGGTCTTTTCCAAAAGAAGCCCTGATCGCTATTCTGTTAGCGTTCTGAGTCCGGAATTTATTTTTTTTAATGTCAGTAGTGTAAGAGTGGCTGTAAGTTAAAACTGAACCGGTAACAATCTACGGTTACTCTTTATTTACACAACGTGGTTTTGATTTTGTGCAAAAACAGAACTAGATTGCGGATGCTCTTGTTTCTTCCAAAGGTAGGTTTTAATATTTTTGTTTTTTATGAAAGTTAAATTAGTTTGCATATAAATAAGAAGCAGATAACGTAACTTAGATTCTGCTAGCGTTATCAACACATTTTCTTTTAGTTGCTGTCGCTTGTACGAGAAATAGATTTAGCCATAATTTGCATATTTATTGCTTTGTGACAGAGTGAATATATATACTAGATAGATGAAAGTGTAGATATTATTTTTATTATAATGCATATATTTTTAAATCACATGGTGATATAGTTATTAGTCTCATTGTTGAATGAATCTTCAGTAGTTTGCAATATGTTTGGTACAAAATTTAAAACAATTTTTTACACTGAATTTTACATTAATTTACCATTTCATGAGTTGTAGTCAATTATAAAGCAATTGGTGTCTAAAAACCTCTGCATGATGTATTTCTATTCCGTTCTAGAATGAATTTTGGTAATAAATAAGGAGATATCCTTGCATTGTTTGTATTAAAAAAATTTTATAGATGAAAATGTGATACTGCATTTTTAATAATTTATTTTAATAACTTTTAAGTCGTAAAATATATTATTCAGTTTTTAACTGCATTAATAGTAAATTTTATTTCTGCAAATTTTACTTTTATTCAAATTCGCAGAATTCAGAATTCGTTTTAAAGTCATTTCCTGGAAATAACATACTCAACTTGAATAATTAATTTTTTCAAAGTCATTTAATTATCAATTTAGTGGAATCAATGTATTGAAATGTCAAAAAAAAAAAAAAAAAAGGGATAATTCAAATGAAAATTATAAACTTTTCATTGATAAACTAATATGAAAGTTGAACATTTATTGAATTTTAATTTATTTACATAAGTTAAAAGGATTTACTAATTTATAATGTGTTCTTTTATATATGTTCAGTTTTTTATAATAAACAGACTGCTTTAAAAAATTTATTTTATGAGGGCTTGCATAAGGAGACAATTTGGAAAATTGATCAAAAAGAAGTATTTCAAATTGCATTTTGTTGAAATTGAATTAATCTTAATTTCATATTAATGTAAAAACTTATTAAATGTATTTATTTGCAGACATTAAATCTACGATCCATTTGTGCAAACTTATTTAGTTTTATTTAAGTTTTCTAAATTATCCTGTCAGGAATTCTTTTTACAAATGCATGAAAGGATAATTTGAAACTAACTTTTAAAATTTCTTCTCATTTTTAATTTCTTCTCATTTTTCTCATTTAAAATAAAATTAATTAAAATTTTGAAAGTGTTGATTTATATTTATTCTTTAAATGGTAGTATGGCGTTTCTTCATCTTCTATTATAAAACGCATTCTTGTATTTTTTTTCTAAATAGTGTGTCATAGACTTCAATATTTGACTTACAGTATTCGTAGATTTTAAGTTATTATAACAAAGAATTCTTTAATTATATGAACTGTTTTGTGTATAAGACAATTTGCTAAAATTGTATATGTTTATATTATATGATAAATAAAATTATTAAGTAAATATGACTTTTCCACTGGAAACCTGGATTATTTTTCTCATTTAAAAATATTTTGCAATTCTTGCTTTAGCAATCAAAGTTGTCTTCTGAACTACAAGTATAAATTTTTGTTCATAAAATATTTTAAGTAAACCTACTTATAAAACTTACGTATAAATTTAAAGAACTAAATTTTCGATAAAAAGACATTATTCTATCACAAAAAAAATTATCCGTATCAGGAATATAAAATGAAAGACAATAGTTTAATTTTTGTTCATTAAAAATTTTATTAAAAAAATTTTATACAAATTTCTTGTCATTTAAAAAAAAATGATTTCATTTTGTATAATATATTGCAAACATCTGTGTGAAAATAAAAATTTGAAGAAAATGAAAATCCAAAAGAATTTTTAATAATTAATTTATTAAAATTAAAATATTCTAGATAAAAGTAGTTTATTAGAGGTACAATCACAATGGAAGGGCAAATACTTTTGGACCTTCCATATTGGCTGTATAAAAATGCAATTTTTCCTTTTATTTTCACCATGGCTATTTGTTCCAAATTATCGTTATTTGAATAGAATTTTGCAATGTAATGCTATGAATAGATGAAAGGATCCAAGGAATTATCAGAAATATTTTAATTACTTCACCCCCCCTCATTCTCAACCTAGTGGTAATGAACGCTTACTAATATGCAACAAGACTATTAAATCATGAGATATTCCTTAGGGGGCATAATAAAAATTATTTCTTTGAGGAACGAATTGAACCAAGTGAGGCATTGATTCACATAGATGAATCGAACAATTTTGGGGTATTTTCATACCACAAAGTGTGGTGGTATGCCAATTTGTGGTATTTTCATACCATAACCACATTCATCACACCTTCCAAAAAACATGATTTTCATTACAGTGGTATGTGACTTGCTATGAAGTATTAAAAACTTACGTCTCTGCCCATTGATCTAAAAACTCATTGGCTTGAAACTTATTTTAAATTTTGTAAACTGTATTGAAATTAGCATAAATTAAATTAAAACTAAAATACATGCATAACAATTTAGAATGTAATAGTCACCCAATTCTATATTTACAATGAAAATTTTATAGCACTTTTATAAAAAGACCTTGCATATATTTTTAATCCGTCAAAATAATGTAAAGGTTGAATTCGCAATTAAATTGGAGCTGGATATGTCAAAATGGTTTGTGGTAGACTGTCATTATTTTAATAGAATTTTGCGGTGTATTTGTATGCATGTATGAAACGATCTAAGGTACTATCAGAAATGTTTTTTAATACTCCTTGCCCCCCCCTTCCTATTCGTAACCTAGTAGTAATGAGCACTTATCAATATGCTACAAGATCATTTAATTCATGGAATATTCATTAGGGGGACATAATACAACAATTTCTTTTGAGGAACGAATTGAACCAAGTGAGGTATTATTTCACATAGGTGAATCGAACTATTTTGTGGTATTTTTTTTTTCTTTTTCAAAAATATTCTTTTGCTGTGCAGTTATTTAAGAGTCTTTATGAAAAACCATATTCATCAGACTTCCCAAAAAACAACGTAGTTTCCATTAGAATATTGTGTGACTTGTTACGAACGTCTCTGCCTATTGACCTAAAAACTAATTGTCGTAAGACTTGAAGCCTTTTTAAATGTTATAAATTCAATTGAAATTAGCGGGAATTAGATGAAAATTAAAATGCATGCATACAATTTAGAATGTAATAGTCGTTACGTATCCTCCGACTCCATATTTAAAATCAAATTTTATAGCACTAGCCTATTTTATAGTCTACTATAGATTTTAAATCCTTCAAAACAATATGAAGGTCGATTCCACAATTAAATTGGAACTGGATATGTCAAAATGGTTTGTGGTAGACGAAATGGCTCATGACATGTTTTACGACTTTACTTTGTTCATGAATATCTCGCAACTCATGACATAGACCCAGATACACAATTCTAAACCGCCAATTTCGCTTTGGGAAATGTTATATGTTTCTGCTAGGATGGTCAACTTAACAACGTCAGTTAATCGTTCACGTCAACGCGTGTGGTCCAGTGATTACAAACCCCCATGGTTTCTCCCCCAGGGACGGTCCATTACATGATAGCATTGTAACGTCACTCATTGCCATTTAATGGAACTTTCAACAAATCGCCTCGTCCGCTGTTCGGCTGTTGCGAAATTCCCATGGGTCTGAGAGGTTGGGAAAATGGCGATATATCATTTCTATTTCTCCAGCAGCATCGATTGGTTCTTATTTATTCTTTACATCAGATTGATATAACAATCGCATTTCAGCCAATCTTGTTCTTTCTTGAAGGATGAAGCAATTCCGCCATTTTCTGACAGAAAAATAAGTTCTGCTTGGTATAGAGCAATAGATTATATTGAGATATCTCTTATTTTTCTTATAGTGATGTCTTTACATATTCGGATTGGTTATGTCATAAATGGTTCTTTGTAGCAATCGTCGATTTTTGCCAGCAATGTAAGTCTAAAAATATCATTGAAAGCGCATTAAATATATATAATATTATTCTTCTAATACTAGGATATTAATGTTTGAAGAAAATTGGAAATATATATAATTTTTTCTATTAATGAAAACAAACTGATGGTTAAATTGCAGTTTAACTTTGGAACTAAAATTAGCTCACCTAAAAATCATTGTATGAAATGAATATTTAGTTTAAGTTGATTTTCTTTTAATATGTTTTTTTCAGATTAAATATAACATACTGAACAACATATTTTCTTGTAATAAAGCAACGAATACATGCTCCTTTTTTATGTAGTTGATAGTTTGAAAAAAATTGCATAAAAATTCCAATGATAATTAAACATTGATATTTCCAGTAAATAGTAAAAAAGTTGTCCCATGAGTTAATTGTAGATCATGAAAAGGGAAATAAAGAAAAGGGAAATAAATATTCATTTTTGTTTACAAATTCCAATCAAATATTTGACAATTAAATAGCATATATATATATAAATTCGTTACTTTTCTGCTAAGGTTTAAAAATTTTTTTTCCATATACAAAGGCTTAAGGTGACCTTCGGTTCAAATATAAAAGATGGCTATCTTTGAAGGAAAATGACATGTGAGAAAATTGCAATAACCTATTTTAATTGTGATTTTATACGCATGTCAATCACCAATTTTACTCGATTCTTGTTCTGATCTTATGTTAACATTTTCTGCTAACAATCAAGCGAATCTGGTTCTAATCCATTGAGAGAATCCATTATTTCAGAAATGCAGAGATTGTGATTCTGATAAATTTGGAAGCTTTCTCGCATCGACATGAAAACTTTTTGATGGAGATTTTCATGCACTCTTAAATACTATATACTCATGTGGAACAGCTTCATCTAAAATACTTCCCGGAAGATACTTCCGGGAACTATTAAATAAATATATTAGTAAACATATTAATTTCTCGGAAGTTAGTTTCAAGCTATATTGTCCATTCATCACCATAGATTTTTATGGTTTTCATAAAACTAAAACTATACTTACCGTTGTATAAAAACATCTTTTATACGTTAAATGACACTTGACATATAATTACATTCTGAATTTAATATTGGTGGCAAATTTTGGGAAAAAAAATTTGAAAACACATAGTTAAAAATATTTTTTATGGTAAATTCTTTAGGAAGTATATATCATGTTAGCATAAGAAATGATATTTCTATAAAAGTTATTAATCAAAAATAAAACTTATTTACGAAATCAAATTTTTCTTAATCAAATACTATACTAGCTATCCAATTGGATTTTACGATTCATTGTCAAACATAAATCTCCTTTTGGACAAATATTAAAGATTATTGATTTATATTAAATATTAAAAAAAAATTTATTGAGATATTTAAAGATTATTGATTAATATAAAATATAAATAAAGAAATTTTTCTAAGTTTAAAATAACTTTAATGGAGAAAGATTTATTTGATGATTAACTTAAAGTTTTGTATTTATTTAAACGAATTAAAGAATCATTAATTTTAATTTAAGACAGCTTGGAGTGTAAATACTTAATTAAAAAGGAAACCTTAACTATTAAAAAAAATTATCGAATTTATATAAAATCATTTGCTACGATGTTTTTGCTTAATCTTATTATTAAATAATAATTGGTAAGGAAAAAATTAATTTCAATTTTATTATTTGTTCAATTCTTTCAATTCTGATTGAAAAATTGTTATTTGAATAATATGATACAATGGCAGCCCAAAGGTCAAGATTCTAGATTGGATTACACTCTTCATAACCGAAATACCCGAATTATAAACCGGAAAAAAGAGAGTAATTACTGGAACGCGATCGTGACATAAAAATAATCACTGATAAAAATCAAGGAAATATACTATATTATCATTCAAAAAAAGAAAATAACATGTTTCAGAAATGATTCAAAGGTTGGAATCGTGAATGTCTATCAATATTATTACAGAAAAAAAATTACATTGTACATATATATAATTATATAAGAAAACATAACATAATAGGTACTTTATAACAATTCAAATTTTCATGAACTACATAAATGTTACAATATGTTTCACAATTTAACAAGCTTTGTTTGAGAAATTCAAAAACATTGCGTAATATTTTTAATTGTTCTACCTCTATATAATAGTCTTGAATTAGAAAATTACTTAACATGTATATCATTATATGCCTGAATATAAATATTAATATGAATGAATATAAGTTTTATTTGAAAGTATGAATTTTAAATATTTCAAAAAAGTCTTATATGCAGATTTGAATTTAAAAATTCCTGCACAATAAATAAATAAATCTATAAAAAAATCATCCTTCCAATTATTCAAACAAAGTATTGACTGGATTTTTTTTTTTGCAATAGAAATTTTGTGAATTCATTAAATAGCACATTTACGCTAAATAATATAGAATAAATGGGTCCTCTAGCGCTCGATACCACAGGTTTCGGGTTCGAGTCCCGGCGATGCCATGGATGTTTGTAGGTTGTTGGAAATCCACTTTAAACTGTAGGTCCCGGTTTAATAGGATCGTAAAGCGTTTTGGGGGTAGCGTTACTCATGTCCGTAGCATATCTTCAAGATACACGTGCCCCCTCGGTAGTGCTAAATGAATAATAGAGGTATGCAGCCCTTGCTTATGGCGTAAAAATTAACTGTCTCTGTATTGCAAGCTGCATTAGAACAACAATGTAGACTAAATATTGTGATTTATAATCTACTAAATAAAGCTGATTAATCAAAATATTACGGAATAAATGTTGCAGCATTCTTAAACCTAATTGAACTTTGGATCTAAAACCTTCCCTGAAACATATAAAAAGATAATTAATGGCGTTATTCAGTGTATAGAACAGTATTCTAAGAATCTTAGTTCGGAAATAAGTCATGGAACAATAGAAAATAGCTTTCCTCTGGTAAAATTACTTTTTCGTTTGATGTGTTACGTGTTTCAGTATCGAAAATTGCACTCCTCCCATCCTTGGAGCACTTTCAAATTACCTTAAATTATGCATTGTTGTGTAATTTATTGGGATAATTGTATGAAGTCATATAATACTCTATTAATTATCTATAAAATGTAATGATGTTACAATGTTACAGTAATATTTTAATAAGATTACTTTTGGTGTAATTAATCTTTATAAATGTTAAGATTTTGTGGGATACAAAGTTTCACTATGTTAATGACCTACATTAAAAAAAAAAAATTATAACAAATTTATTTCCTAATGGATTTAATTTATGTTATAATATTTAAACAAACTCGGGTAGCAGAGAATTAGACGTATTATCAAAGTCTTCTTTTTTTTATTGTACGTTGAATAAAATTTTTTTTTTCCCTCATTTTAGCCAGGCTTTCTGAAGGATTGCAAATAATTTTTCAGTTTTTGTTACACAATATTAGCATAATATATAGTAACAGTATAATAGTATCCTGTAATAATGTTTCAGTTATATTTACACGATATACAGTACGAGATGTAATATCAGGGTCTTCTTTTTTTTTTTTACTGCGTTGGAGGGAGAAAAAAAATCTTTTTTATTTTTAGTCAAGTTCTCTTAATGATTGTGAATATTTTTTTTCAATTTTTGTTATACAATATTTATGATGATTATTGTATTAATCAGAAAACCTTTTTGAGTTTAAAAATATTTATTACTTAATAATGTCACTAATGAATATCTTGATTTATTATTTCTTTTCTCATGAAAAAGATATGCAAAATGATATGCTTTATGAACAGGCTTGCCCACTCATATTTTAGGTAGAGCTTTTGAAGGATAATTACATCTTCGGTAATTATTCTGCGTATGTTATGCTATGAATATGTTATTTTTTTATAATAATTATTTCTTGCATTTATTAGAAAGATAGGTATTTCTAGGACATATATCAAGTTTATTATATAATATTAAAAATAATTACTCATTATACTTAATAAGTAATTCTATAGTTTCAATTTAATATTAATATAATGTAACAGTGCTTCCTCCTGCCCACTACAAGCAGACTGGTAGCCAATTGGCTAGCACTCTGTCCTTTGGTACCACATGCTTCAGATTCGGTGGCATAGATGCTTGTTAATGGTATACAGATAAATACTTCATTAACAACAAGATTATCCTGCCAGAAAAATGCTTCACTCTTTCTCACTTTCATTTTCTCAATATATATATATATATATATATATATATATATATATATATAACTGAAATTTTTAAAATCATTACAATATTAATTTTACGCATCTCAAACGTCTCCATTATCTCATAACTTTTACGAAAAATTTCTTTTTTTGTACATTCAAATAACTCATATTCATTTAACTCTATGCCTTTTAAAAATTTCCACTAAACAAAGCTATAAAAATAAAATTTGACCTTGGTTTAGATTTTTTGCAGTTTGACGAACTCCAGTACCCCATAATTAAAACCTGCACCTGCGAAATAACAGAGTGCTAACTTACAACAACAATGAACAAGGGTAAAGCCAAACTTTTTCTTTCGTATGCAAATGACGGAAATTTACATATGAATGAGAGATGTAAAATATCCAGTGTTTCGACAAACATATCAATCATACAACTTTATTTTCTTTGCACATTATGCGTCTTAATTACATTTTTTTATAGTTGCACTTCCGTAAAAATTTTTTTCGTCACGATTTTATATTGCTGGGAATTGTTTTAACACTGTATTGTGTTTTATATTTAAAAGAAATATAAAACTCAATCTGCAAGTAGTAAAATGGTTGAAAGGTAGACTGAAAAAAAAGATGGTTTCAGAACTGGACTGTTTCGACATTCTGCTGGTAAAAGAGATGCTTTAACGTTAAGGTAAAACTGATCATAAGGCAATATATCACCCATATTGGCAGTTTTATCTTTGTAAATAAACAGAAAAATGCGTATCTGATTCTTGAGCAGAAACAGGAAGAAAATATTCTTTTTTTACCCCTTTCAAGGTAGACACTGATAACACTTTCTTCGTCTTATGTCCAATAGTGTTGATAATGATTTATTTTCCGATTTAGTTCTGCATTGGTCGTCCAATATTTAGTTAGCGGTGTAGTGGGCGATTAGATGCGCTAGAACAGCGATTTCCAAACTGTTTGAATCACATACTCCGAAGACGAAAAGAACTAAGGTTGGTCAAAAATCAAATTATTTATTATTTATTTTACACAATATACATTTAAATTAAATAACGCCCGACTCGGGGCTCAGTGGCAAAGTGCGCGGCTGGTGAGCATTAGGGGTGAGGTTCAATCTGTTGGCGGCTTTTTGTAGACACGAGAAGATTCGATATTGATTGTGATGTTCAACATTTTGCTTCATTAGTTGGTCTACATGGTGGAGTTATCTGGGATTACTCCCACGCTACTGCAAATGCTGAGTAGTTTACCCTAAAAGTCCTCCCGGAAGGGACTGCCCTCCTTCAGCGGCAAAGCCCGGGTCAGACTTTTACGTATTGGTGCTGTATCACAACGAAAGTCGCCATCCTCTTCCTTCCTCCCATGGGAACACAGGGGTTCATAGACTTTGTCTAGATGTTGTTGTCAACCACGTGGGATAAGAAACAACAAATTGAATTACAAATTTACATTTTTATTTAAAATTAAATGTGAACCATGCGATTGTATTTGTTTAGTAAAATGGGACAAATCTGTTTTGATGCTTTCTGTCAATTCCAAGATATGGTTCTAATTTATTTCTGCACCTGGTTTTATTGTTGTCAATGTTAGAAAACACTATTTCATACAGATAGGTATAACCCACTGATATGATTGCATTCGTTGCTGTTTACCTAAATCTGGACATTCGATTTTTAATACCAATCGTCAATCATATTTTTTTTAAAGTTCGGATTGTAGCGTTGTACTTTCTGTCATATCATTCAACAGATCTTGAGCTGAAATCGAGTGATGATCCTTCTTAACATTGTTACACTCATGTATTAAAATTTTTACTCAATTTTTACATTTACACTCACGTAATATACTCTCGGAATTGATCGTAAACCTACATCTTTGGCATAGTAAGTATCACCTCACTTTGAGGACCACTGTGCCAGAGAACAAGTGTTTATTTGCCGCTATTGGTAGTTTTCTATAATCATTGCTTTCAAAATCCAACATTGTATTAATATTTTAAGTGTTTTTCCCATTGATAGATTCGCTACTTGATTAGAAATTTAAAAATTTCCTGTAATACCAAATGAAAAAGTAAGAAAAGGATCCCATAAAAATTAGCCATTCCGAAATTATCCAGTTGAAATCATTGAATGCATTAAACCTTCCTACCTTTACTATACCAGGGAACAGTATTGATCCACTAAAGTTGTTATTGTTGTTACTAATCCCACTAAAGGAAAGCATACACCAGGTTCAACAGACCTCGTCGAAGGTGATTGGTCCATAACTAAACCCAATATGCAGCTTCAATTTAGCGAGGAACCACGAGGGCTGAAGACCGACTAAACCTCAAGATTACACTCTAAGATCCTATTAGATAGGGAACTATGTTTTAAAGCGGAATTCAAAACACTGCAAACATCCATGGCTCCCCGGAACTCGAACCCGAAACCTACGGCCCCGAGCACCAAAGTGAAAAGACATTCGGTCATTCAGGCGCCACTAAAGCAGTATTACTCATTATTTTAAGGTACGCCCGATTTGTGGTTCAGTGGCAACGTGCGCCGCTGGTGAGCATTAGGGCTGATGTTCAATCCGTTGGTGGCTTTGTTGTGGACGTTGTTTTAAAAAACGAGGAGGCTCGATAGCTTTTGTGATGTTCAACATCTTGCCTCAGGAGTCGGACTATCTGGCGGGAGATATCCGGGTTCTCTTCCATGAGATACGCAAATGTGGGGTAGTTACTCCCTAAAAAGTCCTCCCGGAAGGCACTTGTCCCCCTTCTTCATCGACTGTGGCACGACTTCATCAGAACAGATGCTGAATCCTTTCCGTCCATCCATAAGTGGACTCCCGCACTGCAGGACACTGAAGATTAACACAACAACTACATTTTAAGGTGCAATAAATTTATTAAGTTTATTGGCTGACTTGAAGGGTGTAATTTATTATCAACATTTGAAAAATAGATGTTCAACCATAAATGGAACCAAATATCAAATATTTAAATGCAATTGTAATAAATATTAATAATACAAAAACATGTTAATTGACACATAAAGTGTATTTTTCTTATTTGGAAGAATTGTGACTTCAGTCTTGTATTTTTTTTTAAATCTAAATATGCGATAGAAATTCTCGTTTTAAACATCATTATTTTGTAGATTTAAAGTGCACTATTAAAACAAATTAACTTATTATAAATGTGTTTTAAATACCATATATTTTTTTTTCTTTTAAGCTCAGTTAATGTATTATTTCTAATAATCAGTTGCAATTTCTAAATAATATAGATAATCATTTACTTGATAGTAAATGTTTACATAATTACTTGTCAAAATATTTAAAAACATGTTGTTAAAATATTCATTACTGTAGCATATTCTTAGACATATGTTATAAATTTTTGTTAAGAAAAGGGATACTTCTTTTGTTCTCATTTAAGTATATTTTACTTCAAATTTTTAATCGTCAATGCGTTTGTGAATATTTTAAAAGAATTTACTCACATTTTTTAAAACGGTTTCAGTAATGATTATTCAAAACAATTCAGGAAAAAGTAATTGATATTTGTATAAGCACCGCAATCAAATAAAAGAAAAACACTTTTGGATAACGACTTATTTGCGTGTAAAACCTTTTTTAAAACTTGGTTAATTACTCTTTTGAATAGCTTTCTTATGAGAGACATATTTAAATATTTACTAAAATTGAAAACAAAGGTAATTCCATTGAAAAAAAAAATGTTTTCCCGAAAGCGATATTTATTTTATGAAACATACTGAAAAATTATTTTTAACTGTTTATTTCCTTAGAAATATTTTTTTGTTAGAATATAAATTACATATTACGAAATAAGAGTTTCATGTTTAAATTTTTGAAATGATGTAAAATAATTTTTTTAAGTTGAAATTCAAGTATTTATATTAATTAATCTAACAGTTTTTGAATAAAAAATTATTTATTGAAAAAATTGAATTAGTAGTTACAATTTATTCATAATTATCATCATTGGCGCAACAGCCCCATGGTAGATCAGGGCCACTATGTTGCTGATTACAGGCAGAGGTTCCGTAATATGAGATGCTTCTTTTTATGGGCCCTGCGCCCACAGCTCTACACACATATTAAAACCATGAATTACTATTTAAAGTGAATTACGAACCACTATAAACATCTACGGCACCACGGGGGATTCAAACTTGAAAGCTGTGACACAGAGCACTAGACACTCGGCCATCAGGCATCCGTTAAGGATTATTAAAATGAATAAATACTTTCTGAAATGCAAAGATAAACTTGGGATACAATGGTAAATGGTGTCTTATTGTAGTTGAAAGTAACTTGTAGCTAATTAGTATGATACTTATCTTTCTTTTTTATTCACAGTATAAATTTACGATAGAATTTATGAACTTTCCATTTATTTTCTACATTTTGATATGCATTAATTTTCCATGAAAAATACAATCTATTATACGGATCGATGTATGACTTCTTTTAAATGTATACTTTTAAAAGTCATGATCGATCAGTCAAAAATTAAGAGAATATAAGTCCTGTCCAAAAATTTGCACGCGAAAAATGAAAAGCAAAATCAATATTCGTTCAAGTGATCTTTCATCATTCCTCCAATAAGCTTATTTATTTCTTCATGTGTCGTGTGGTTTTGTTGCGTGAGCTTTAAGTTTCACGGGGGACAAAAAACGGGAATCAATCGAGCAATTAAGAAAAGGAAGAATCGACTTAATAGTGGCATTGCTCCTGATTGTCATTCCATAATATTGATGTCCATATCAAACATAATCAAGCCACATATATGCAGATTTTACACTCGATGGATGTAGGAGCGACGGACTTATCAACGGAAAGGATTTCGCTCTAGTCTCCCCTTCTATAAAGAGATTTTTTTCTAGTCTCCTCTCCAATCCCCCAAATGACGACGTGTATTGTGTACATGATAGTGGTGAATCGCATTGCAAACATTATGAAACACACATCAGGAAATAGATTACTGTGCAAAAATTCCTATCAGTAGTTACCATTCGACGTAGTTTGCAATACAGGAAATATCAACAAGGCGTTCATTGCTATGATTATTTTTGACTCCAAGTCACAGGCATTTAAATTTACAATGGTGCCATGAGCGATGGAAATTTATAAACGAATAATATGAAATTTTCTTTGCGAATTGTGATTTTGCACACAGTACAACGATTGTCATATCAGAGACTGACATTGTCGTGGTGGAGGTAGCTTTAATTTTTCATTTATACATAATCATACCATCTTCACCGGGCATTATAAGGCTTTGGGGATATATATACACATTTTACACTCAAAAGCTACTAATATTCGTTGTCAGTAAACTGTATAACCAGATTTTTATCATCTGAGGCTAATCTTACCTAGTTTTAATGCTTGCCTGCCTTAACATTTTAATGATTCTCGAGAACGCAAGTTGAATGCAATGTTCGATAATTGTTAACAGGTCAGCTTTGTCTTCCTGAATTGACTTGCCTATTGTCCCTATCTGTCGCCCATTAAATACATTTGATGAGTGATGGGAAATCGACTTGCCCATCATACACCATCCTCTTTCTGCCGTTTAGCAACGTGCAGGGGCGGTTCCACTTTGACATCGTGTGGAAACAGAAAGGACAGGCATACCCGATGGCATGAACACAGTCAAACACTCTTTCATTCAATCTGAAGACTGTAGCCGCTGTTATTGACAGTCGTTAAGACTAATTAGAAGGTGGTTCTCTTTTCAATCATTTCACTTTTGTAGTATATTTTATGTGATTTGCCTTATAAATGTGACTTTTATATCGTCTTTCTTGATGGCGCTTTTGATGCATCAGTGTAATTTATTTATTTGCAGCAGTGTAATTTTTTTAATTAGATCTTTTTTTGTTTTTAAATGTACTCCTCATAATTCATTACTGAACCAAAAAAAGTAGGAATATGGAATATTTATATGAATTAATAATATTTGGAAATCATTATAAAAATGTAATCCTTTTTAGTATTTACTATTTATTAGATTTATTCTTATTTTTTAATAAAATATCATATTTGAAAGAATTGCATTGTTCAATAATTTTTTTAAGTATTTGTATTATTATTTAATTAGAAATTATATGTTCAAATGTATTATAATTTTGTATTATACGTAAGAACTAAGCGAGACAATATTTTTCTAAATTTAATATAAAAGATAAAATATCAACCCCTCCTATTCCATTAATTTACATTCACTAT
Source organism: Caerostris extrusa (assembly GCA_021605095.1). Lineage (NCBI taxonomy): Eukaryota > Metazoa > Arthropoda > Arachnida > Araneae > Araneidae > Caerostris > Caerostris extrusa. Next base: position 80,372 of record BPLR01002389.1, read on the forward strand.
AATTCTTTATGCTGACATTGGAAAGACAAATTGTCTTTTATTTCGAAGGCGATAGTTTATTTTAAGTTATACTTTGTTAACTGTTGTAATAATCTAAAAATATTAGTTTCAAGTGAGGCCATAGATTTTGGTCTCCAGATTATTCAAGTGTATTTTAAAGATTGTTAACTTAACTTTAACATTCAAACTTAAACAAATTATTCCGGTAAAATGAAATATATTTAGTTCAAAATCAAAACCTTAATATATTTATGCATTGGATTCAGGGAATCAATGTTTAATTTATCATGGGTTGTATGTCCTGCCATAAAAATGTAACACTAGAATTTTTCACATGCAAAATGAAAGCCATCCATTTTCGTACTTTTCTACTTACATTCTTTCATGCAGTAATATTTGTAGATACATGTTAGTTAAATAATTCCTTTGCAGTTTTATTATCAAACTTTATTTTTAAATATTTATTTTAAATGTTTAGAAAGTTACTATATATGAATAAGGGAAGAGATGTAGTCCTATTGTTATTATTCCTGCCCAAAAATTGAACGAAATGTATTCTTCATTTCAATAGTCATTTTATTTAAATTACAGAAATTCATAAAAAGTATTGCGTCCGTTTATAGAACTGAAGTAACATGAGAGTACTGTTATCCTGACAATTCAACTGCATTTCCAGACCTCATCCCTCTTTTAATCTGAATCCCGCCCCCATCTTGGCTTGTTTCGTGGCGTTCAATGTGTTTTCAACAGTTGATTGTCAACCTTATTTATGTTGGACTGGTTTAATCCCATATGGAAGAATTCTAAGAAAGCTTGTTGGAAAATGTCCCCAGATTATGTATTGTAAATGACTATGCATTGTAAATGATTAAGGAATGTATATGTACAGAACCATGCTAACAATTTTATCGATATTCTTTATTTTATTAATGTATAATATACTTTAGCTGAAAGGCACAATTAACTAAAATTGATTTTCAAAAAATTGAAGAAGCATATAACTTTAATATAAAAATTAAATACGTATTATATCTTTGCTAGATGTATAAATGTTTGTTCATTAATATTTGTTTGTTTTTTGTCTAAGATAACGATAGACGACCAAATAGTAAACACAAAAAAATTTCATAAGGGGGTTTCTTTACGATAGATACGTAATATTGACTAGAATGATTTGAAGTTAATTTCAGTAATGTACTTATAAAAAAAAGTATACAAATTTAATTAAAGTAGCAATTATTAATGACAATTATTTTAATAAAGTTAAAAAATAATGTCAATAAAAGGAATTGACATTAGTCCACTTTATGTGAATTGTTAAAATGAGTTGGATAGACATCTCTAACAACAACAAACAACAGCAACAACTACTACTACTCTCTCTTGTAAGGTCTATGCTCCACACGTGTAGCGAATTACAAACAAGGTCATCTCTAACAGGAAGTATTTTTAATTTTACTACAATTATATAATTGATGAGTTCTTATGCCTAAGTGATTTTTTTAAGCTATGAATAAAAATATTTAGATGGTTGCAATTAAATATAAATAATTTATTATTTATGTCTGCATTTATCTATTAAATTTTTTTTTTTTTCTAAATTTGTTCTAATTTGTATTTGGTGACAAAATATTTTAATATAAATTTGGACTATTTTGTTTTTAAATGATATACAAAAAAAAAATGTAATTTTTTAAAATTTTAATATGAAATATTTCTTGCTTGAATAAATTAGTCAATTACATTTGAACTTTTGTACTTGTGTATAATAATTTTATAAATTTTATTATTTATACAAGAAAGTAAAAAATAATTTTCACCGAATAGCAATCACATCAATGCAATTTGTTTTATTTTAATATGCCCTACCTTCAATAAATAATTATAATTTTACATTAAAATAAAATACAGTCATAACGAATTCTGCATTTTTCTAACAAAATTCAAATTAGTATATATAAATAATTAATAAAAGACTGATTATTTTTTATTGAAGATATTGATGCAATTATTCAATCTATTAATGAACAATTAACATGCGTTTATTATATCTAAGTTTTGATTGTTTAATATATATTTTATAATGCTTCATTCAAATCATTTTAAATAACTTTAATTCAGAATGAATTTTGCAATATATTTGATGCTAATATTAAATTAGTATCACTTATCACCGAGTGATAACAGCTAAATTACGAGAGTTTGAGTTCTTCGAGTTTTATTCTTACTAATGCTAATTTCTAGATATTTCTAATCTATTTGTAATTATTTCTCACTAAAAACGGTAAACTCGTATTATGATGACATATATGTAATTTTCGTTTTAATAAAATGTTTTGATTAAATTTATCAAATTTTTTCGCATACGTCGCCCAGCTGCTAAAAATGTCTGAAAGTTCCTTTCAAGTGAACAACTTTTTTGTTTTTTTAAAATCGATATGTACTGAATAGTTTAATTTTATTTTACATAAAAGTAATTCCATCAGAATTTCAGATTAGCATATTTATAGTACTACTCCAGCTACTAATATATTATTCTTCATTGGCGCAACAGCCTCATCATGGACCAAGGCCGTTTGCAAACCAGCAGATCAAATACTAATATAAAGAAAAACCTACGCAAATCTCAGTTGACTAATTTATAAATAAATTATTTTATCAGAGGCATAATATATCCTTATGCATAACATATAACTTTTAAACATAGGATATTTTCTGTGTGAAAAGTAATTAAGATATTAATATAAATGCAGCGTGCTTAGTTGTTGTCATGGGGAAAAAGAAGAATCATATCTTCAATGTGATAAAAAACCAATTTCAGATGTTTTTGTCATGTGAAATTAATTATAAATGAATAAGACATTATTTTCTTAGAAACATAATATGTCTATAATTTTATACAACTGTAAGTAATGAAAGTAGATTGCCAAATACGAATATATAATAAAAAAAAAATGGAAATAAAGAAATATAATAAGGAACAGGTTTGAAGATTCATTAATTATTATTTTTTTTTTTTTACGTTTCTTTCTTTTGAAATTCAAAATTCTCTAAATAATACTTAGAAATACACTGAAAGAATTCCTTTTTATCCCCTTTTTTATTATTCCTTTTTTTTATTATTTAAAACAAGGCGTTAGTACTCATAAATCACGATGTTTATTGCTTACAACACAGCTGCTTTAAAGAACAAAAAAAAAAGGAACATAACTCCCACATCAGAATGCACGTGTTACACACAATCTTTTCTAAGCAAAAAACATACGAATGTAAGGTCACACAGTGAAAGGGTAGACAGAAAAGAATGGTGGAAGAAAAAAAAAGAAGAAAGGGATGGTATAAGACGGATGACCCTCATCTGTCAGTCTCGACAATCGCAGAAATCTTCCCGAAGGCAGAAATCGATTTTTTTTTCTTTAATCTTCTTCCGTGGACGGTAGTATATATCACAGGATTCATCTAATCGTATTCGCAGCACGCGCGAATCGCTCAACGTAATTTCGATGATATTCCGCCAATTCGTCGAAGAGAAATTTTTTTCGGAAAGCGAAAAATTTTTTCGAGGAAAAGTTACGCGTTATTAAACGAAGGAATCTCATTCATTCATTCATTGCTTCAATTGAACATTAAGCGTCCATTTCTCACAGTCAGAGGACATTCACAAGCGTGGATTTCTGATGGAATCAAACACTTCTTTTGAAATAACGATTTTGTTTAATAATGACAATTTAATGATTGTGTCTACTGCAGTTATTACGTTTGTTTGTTAAATGGATCTTTAATAGAATAATATATTTTAAGCGCTTGAAACAAAATTAATATATATATGTATATATGTTATAACGAATAAAATAACAAAATTACGCAATATAATGTTACACATGAATTTCACCGCAGATTAAATGATAAATAATTTCTTCACAGCAATAAAAGTACATACGTACGTACAGTGCAAAGTACATATTTTTTATTGATATACAGTACACTAATAAGATTTATCACAAATATACATACAAGTAGGATTGCATAACACTTACCTAATGCGATTTCACTGTTTTTTATCTTCCTTAAGATTAGGCCATATCAAGTAGTGAAAATCCAGCTTAAAATTGCCAAACATTGTGATAAGAGGTAATTCAAGAAGATAAAGGAGGTAAAATGGCAATTGTCTAGTAGCTGCACCTTTGCTTATGATGCGCGTCTGGGACCCACGCAGTTTAATAAACAATCTAATGGAAGAAGATGGGACGACTTGAAACAAATAAGTAAATCTATAGAAAATATCTGGGTTTTTTTAAAATTCCCATTATTTGAGTTGAGAAATTTGTGAATGCTAGAAAATTTGAGATTTATATATTTATCATGAGCAGAATGAATAGGTGAATTTTTAATGGTACATTACTTTACTTCTGGTTGAGTGTGTAGAATTTTAATTCGGAGGAGGTTTAAATGTATCAGAATATTCTTAGAAAAACTAATGCAATAAGCGATATGCTTGCCAAGAAACTTATTTATCCCATTTAAATCAAAAGTTAATTGTATTCAAATAATAATTAGATGTCTTAAAGTTATATTCATTATTCTTCTAATAGCTCTTAGATTCCTATCAATATTTAGTTAAATAGTTTCTATTCCAAATGAAATTTAACAGGAAAGTTAGCTTACAAATTTTCTATAAGTACAAATTTTGTTAGATATTAAAAGAGTTCTATTCACTATTTTTTCAAATAGCTCTTAGATTTCTTGAATATTTACTTGAGTAGTTAAAAATTTCTATGCAAAAGGAATTTAAGATCAAAGGTGTCCTAAAAGGTTTCTTTGAGTACAAATTTCATTGATGCTTCTAATCGCACTTAATGTATTCCCATCGCAAAAACATCATTTAATTCATGATTTACTAAAAAAATTGAACTAATTGTTTTACAAGATTGCATAGACCTAAACAATCGGGATAATGGATGGAAAACAATAAACAAGACTTCTCCAACTATTATATCGATTGTTTGTATTTTATGAAAACAGTGAAACATTTATAATGATAATTTAAATGAGAAAATTAGTCTTCTCAGTTAAAATATTAAGTATTTATACTTTATAAGATTTATGACTCGCATCTTTACAACATTGATAATTGCCATTAATATAATTTCTATACAAACGGAATTTATGATCAAAGGTAGCTTAAAATTTTTCTATAAGTACAAATTTTGTTGATGTTTCTAATTGTGCTTAATGTATTCCTATAGCAAAACTTCATTTAATTCAAGAATAATTAAAAACTGAACTGATTGTTTATATAGCCTTAAATAATCTAGCTAGTGGATGGAAAATGGAAAAAGTATTTATATTTAATACTTCAATTGGTTAGACTCATTTTCATTTAAATTTTCATTACAAAAAATTCTTTTTTTTTTGTTTTTATAAAAATACAACAATTAGCTTGTTGTATTTTATAAAACAATAAAGGAATTTATAATGAAAATTTAAATGAAAATGAGTCTAGCCAATTGAAGTATTAAATATAAATACTTTTTAATATCTGTCATCATTACAACAATGATAAATTTTTTTAATATAAAAATGAAATTTGTCTTACGATAAAAATTTTAATGTATACATTAAAAGAACAATCTTATCGACATAATAAATGCATCCCAGAAAATATCGTCACATGGCTTAAAAGTATGAATATCTTTAAAAAAGGGAAAATTTAAGTATTTAAATAGCTTTATTTAATTACTTCACAAAATTCAATGAATAAAAAATAAGAATTTTACTATGCTCACTATTCTCAGCATGACAAGCCAGGAAATAATATATTACCACCGCACTTTTCATTCTTTCTCGTTAATTAACAACCCGATTTGTTAAAGAATCGGCCATTTTTCAAGATAAACGAAAGATAAATTTTCGAAACTTTTAAAAATGCACTTCGTTACAAATCACTTCACTGGGAAAGAAGAAAAGTAAAAAAAAAAAAAAAAAAAAAATCTTCCATCCTATTTTCTTTAACGCTTTTCCTTCGCAACACATTTTTCGATCATTCCCCAGCAGCCACTCTTGCTTCAAAAAAACTCATTGTTGGGACTCTTGGTAATTAGATTGCTGCTGCATTCAGTTTAACTTCTCTCCTGGACACAACTTGGATCGGATCCAAGGATCCAATCAATGATCATCATCGGCTGTTATTTACGAAGGAATATGAAACAGTGCCCTGATCCGATCACAGTTCCCTTTTTCCTTTTTCCGATAAAATCTCCGTCCAGGACTCGGACAATTTTCCCCACATTTTTTGGGAGGGAGCGTTTGTTCTAGTACATATAAATCAATTCATGCACTAAGTAAGTCCATCGAAGGCAAAATGAAAATAATCATGTAGCATAAAAGATAAATATACGAGGACATACGACGTATTTCATAACCATGTTGTGATGTGATCATCAAAAAATCTGTAACAGAGATTAACTGAGTTTATGCGCTTGTCGAAAAAAAGTCATTCAAGAAAAAAAGAATATTAGAAGTTATTTTGATGGTATCATTTAAGTTAGCAAAGCAATTGTTTTCTGTTTTGATTTTTTTCTAGGGATGACGTTAGATTGTAATTTGATAGTTTCTGTACTTGATTTTATTTTCTTAATTCTTATTATTTTTTGGTATAATACATTAACCATTATTTGTCATAGCTTAACTAGACTTATAAGAAATTATAAATACTAAATATTTATTAATATAAAAACTAACACAATCAAGTTTTATAAAATTAAATGAAGATTTGTAATTTACGTGTTTTTCAGAGAATAGGTAATTCAAATAGTTCTCCATCATTGAGGTTTGTTTGGTTTGTCGCTCTAAGGTCATTTTTTCACACTTAAGCTAATTAGAATTTGGAATAGAACACACATTCATTACAAAATCGGCTTAATTCAGAACCCTCTCCTGCTTTTATATTTTGCCAAATATTTTTGAAAATATTTTGTAATCTGGATTGCAGCTTGAGAAGTCATGCAATAAATATATGAAAGATAAGTAAATTTAAAAGTCTTGTTTTGAAATTATAATAATGAATTAAATGTAAAAATAAAATTTTAATGTATATTTAAAAGAACCAAATTTCCCAACAAAATAATAAGCAAATAAAAATATATATCACAGAAAAAAGTCTTCGCATGACCTAAATATATGAGTATTCGAAAAGAAAGTGAAAATTTAAATATTCAATTAGCTTTATTTATTTACTTCACAAAATTCAATAAATAAAATACGAATTTTAGTATGCTCACTATTATAAACATGGAAGGCCAAGAAATAATATATTACTACGGCACCTTCTTTCTTTCTCGTTAATTAACAACCTGACTTGTTAAGAATCGGCCATTTTTCTCAAGATAAATGAAAGATAAATTTTCGAAACTTTTAAAAAATGCACTTCGTTATAAATCACTTCACCGGGAAAGAAGAAAAGTAGATAAAAAATCTCAATCCTCTTTACCTTAACGCTTTCCCTTCGCAACACATTTTTCGATCATTCCCCCCAGCACAGGGGTCGGCAACCTTTGAGTCGGAAGAGCCAAAAATGCAATTTACAAAAATTTCAAAGTTTTGAAAGAGCCACAAATTTTTTTCCCCTTGCCAACAATAAATAACAGGTGGGCTGAAAAGTTCGTAGGGGGCTGACACATAGATGGCGCTACTAGTATTAAATCCATATGATTTTTAGTTAGCCCTAACCTTCAAAACACACGTGTATAAATTTGATAGCTGTTGCGCTATTAGCATTTTTAGTGAAGTTATAACATTTTTAGTGTTCATCACGTGCAGTCTACTCGGCTGACTGTCGATTGGACACCGGTGTGAAATGATGGAGCCATGTTTCATCCATTGTCACATATCGACGCAAAAATTCGGGTTTATTAAGATTGAACAGCTCCAAACACTGCTTAGAATCATCAATTCGTTGTTGTTTTTGGTCGATTGTGAGCTCGCGCGGCACCCACTTTGAACAGAGCTTTTACATATCCAAATATTCATTCACGATATGTCCAACACGTTCCTTTGATATCTTTAGGGTCTCAGCTATCTCAATCAACTTCACTTTTACGGTTATCAGAAATTGTTTTGTGGGCTTTTTTTGATGTTTTCGTCGGTAACAGCCTCTTTTGGGGCGTCCACTGCGTCCCCACTTGGGGCGTCCGAATAATGTTTATCAAGCCAAGCCTTGGCTTCAGTAGTATTTTTTTTCACCAAAAAGCGATGCTTTATTAACACACGAAATTCCTTTTATCCCTTTTTTCAAACTAACAAAAGTTGCTTCACTAAAAATGCTATAACTCACATATTAATAGTGCAACAGCTGTCAAATTTATACACGTGTCTTTTGAAGGTTAGGGCTAACTAAAAATCATATGGATTTAATACTAGTAGTGCCGATTTAATAATACTAGCCCACCTGTTAGTACTGCAGAAATAAATTTTTTTGATAAAAAAAAAACTAATCTATTTATTTATAAGAAAACATATCTATTTATTCATTATATCATTCTATTTATTCATTATTAGATAATTACTTATTATTTAAGTAAAAAATTAAAACAATTAAACATTTACTTACAACACTAACTTGTACTTCAATAACAAACAATTTAACAAACAAATTCAATGGGAGCGATGGCTTTGCATGGTTATTCAAGTAGAAAATTTAAACTTTACTAAGCAATGTAATTTGTACTTAAAATAAAAACAATAACATACATTTGAGCAAGCAAATTCAATGGGAGCATTGGCTTTGCATGGTTTTAGAAAAAGTTTAGATAAATTTGGCTCATAACTTGTTGCTGTAAGTTTCAAACACGATTCTAAATTTTCATTTGTTAGTTGGCTTTTTACTTTACTTTTAATTATATTCATGCAAGAGAACGCTTGCTCGCACGAATATGTCGATCCGAAGTTAGTCAGCACTCCAAATGCCAACTTCTTCACCTCACTGTAGCAATCTGGAAGACTATTCCATGCGTCGAATATAAGTGCCTCAACTCGCGGCATTTCTTTTAAAGTTGTCCACTTTTGTTGCGTTACACATACATTTATGGACCTCCAACTCTTCCAACTTGCTTTTCAACTCTGTAAATTTTCCACTCCACAAAGATTTACTTTTTAAATCGATCAATTGCATTTCTAGAGATCCAGTATCAATTCCAAATGGCTCAATGTGGATTTCGTTACTATTTGTGTTGAGAGGATTTACTATGAATACTAGAGTGGTTTTGTTGGTTTTGAATTCTCAAATCTATCAGCAAATTCATCTTTAATTTTTTTTATAAGTGTGCTGAAGTACCTCGCATCAACAGTTGCACTAGTTTTATCACGATATTGCTTTTTAGAAATTGAAAATGAAGTAATATACCGCTCTGAATATCTTCTGCAAAAAGAATTAATTTTTCTTCAAAACAAACCAATTCTTGTACCAAATCTTAGTCTGGGTTTCCCTTTCCTTGCAGTTTTAGATTCAGCTCATTTAATTTCTCTGTGATATCCACCATAAAGTAAAATTTTTGCAGCCATTTGCCGTTCTCTAACTCAGGGTGATTAATGCCTTTTTTATTTAGGAATGTATTTATTTCATTCAACAACATAGCAAAACGTTTCAACACCTTACCTTTGGAAAGCCATCGCACTTTATTGTGAAGAAGGAGGTCGGAATACTGAGTCCCCATTTCGTTTAAGTATTCTTTAAACTGACGATGGTAGAGTGCTTTTTGACAAGATGCTCTTAACAATCTTGATTACCAAATTCATGACCTCAACTATTTCGGCCGGAAATGTTTGGGCACAAAGCGCTTCTTGGTGTATTATGCAGTGAAACGTAAGAATTTCGTGGTTTATTTTGCTGTGAAGAATCGTTGTTGCCCCTTTATTTTTTCCTGTCATACTTCTGGCTCCATCAGTTGCTATTGAAACGATTTTATTTAAATCGATCTTATTGTCTTCAAGGCATCTTTGCACGGCATTCGCTATATCTTCCCCTCTAGTTTGTCCCGAGAGTGGTAGCAATCCTAGAAGTTCTTCTTTTGGACCTTGGGAAGACATATACCTGACAAAAAAGGGCAACTTGTGCCGTGTCTTTTATGTCGCAAGACTCATCTATAGCCAGTGATAAGGCAGAAGAAAGTTTAATATTTTCCACCTGCAAATATGGTACATTTGAAGATATTTTAGCTATTCTATCTTGTACTGTTTTAGAGGATAGTAGCCAATCTTTGATTTTTTTTTCAAGATTTCTGGGTTTTTTTTGAAATCACGAAATAGTTCTTCAGATTCCTCGTTAATCGATTCAGAACGATTTTTAAATATATTTTTTGATAAAATAAATAATATTTGCGTATGGAACTGAAGAGCCGCAGTTTCATATCCAAAGAGCCGCATGCGGCTCTCGCGAGCCGCAGGTTGCAGACCCCTGCCCCAGCAGCCACTCTTGCTTCAGAAACTCATTATTGGGACTCTTGGTAATTAGATTGCTGCTGCATTGGGTTTAACTTCTCTCTCGGACACAACTTTGGATTGGATCCTTGGATCCAATCAATGATAATCATCGGCTATTATTTACGAAGGAATATGAAACAGTGCCCGGATCAGATCACGGTTCCCTTATTTTCAACCGATAAAATCTCAGTCCAGGACTCGGGCAATTTTTCCACTTTTTTTTTTTTTTTTTTTTTTGAGGGGGGATATTTGTACTAGTACATATAAATCAATACATGCACTGAGTATGTCTATCAAAGGCAAAATGAAAATAATCATATACGATGGAAGATAAATATGCGAGGACATACGACGTATTTCGTAACCATGTTTGTGATGTAATCATCAGAAAATCTATAACAGAGATTAATTAAGTTTATGTGTTTGTCGAAAAAAATCATTCAAGAAAAAAATAATGTTAGTAGATATTTTCATGGTTTAATTTGTATCATCAAAGCACGTGTTTTCCATTTTGATTTTACTAAGGGGGTTAGATTGCAATTTGATAAAGTTTGTTAAATTGAATTTTTATTATTTTTTTTTCTGCAATACTTTAAACGTCATTTGTCTTAGTTTAAGTCTTCTTTTAAAAATTGCAAATATTAAATATTATAAATTCTAACAACAATCCAGTTTTTTAAATTTAAATGAAGATTTCTAATTCATGTGTATAATTAGTAATTCATGTAATTCTTACATCATTGAGATAATATACAGCATTAATCATTACAAAAATATGAGGTTTTCTGATTTGAGATCAATAAATTTAACCTTTTGTGTTTAGTGATTTTATTTATTAATTTTGAGAAAAAATAAAATAACTTATTTTGTTATAATAGTAATTTTAAATCTTAAAAGCTAAAACAGCTAGAAAGAGATATTTTTGGTCCAAAATACATCAGGATCGAAAATAGATTCACAGCAAATCATGAGAAAATAACAAAACTCGTTTTTGCATCTCGGGCCTGAATTCAAAAATAAGTTTCATAATAATACTTTAAAAATGCTTTCCGGATACGCTTTCTTGATACATGTTGATCTAAACAGAAAATCTCTCAAAATGAATAATTTTTCGCAATACACGTAGCTTTAAAACTGTATTTTCTTCCTTTCTTCGTAAAATTAATAATTAATGATATATCTGTCATTGAAATTAACCTATTTTCCCGCAGGAAAAGTATCTGTAATATATATTTTTATGAAAATGCAAATTAAATTATACATTAAAATGTTTACATTTTTGTTTTTAAATTTAAGTAATTTTTGTATATTTGTTTTTAATATGCAGAATAATGTTTTACTTTTATTTTCTCTTCTAGAATGATTTTGTATGAATTAAAATATGCATAAAATTTAAAAAAGTATAATTTGTTTAATTAAGAATGATTTATTTAAAGTTTAATTTAGTGGCATATATATAAATATAAATGGTGATGGTATGGTGATAAATATAATGCAATACCTTTTTCATTATTTTAATTAGGGTTAATAAATCAACACTTCGTGATTTCTTCCTAACTACTTTCTATAATACTTGTAATAGTTTTATTTTTTCACATAATTAAATAAGTACTGTTGGAATAAAAATAATTGCAGAATACTATTTTCATCATAAATTGATGAACGTTTTTTAAAAATAAGTTTTCAATATTCCAACCGTTAAAGATTGTAATTTAAATTTTACATTAGTAGAAGAAATGCAATTTTGGCTTTGATTTCCAGCATAATTTAAATGTCCTTAAAAAATGAACTTTAAAAAAAATAATTAAAAATATCGTGGTAACCAACTATCTAATAAACTCACAGAGAATATACAGATTCTAAAACACCAACAAACATTTTAACTCTTCAGAAGTAAAAGTGCGTGAAATGTAATTTTTTATTGTTTTTTTTATAATATTTATGTTTTAATATTTCTTATAAGAGGATTATGAGATTTTTTTTTTTATGACTATCTCTTTTTATGCAGAAATGTACGGAAAAACTGGAAACAACCGGTAATTAAACAAAGTGAAAAAATTAATTTCTTCTTTGTGTAAATTTATGCTTTTTTTTTTTTTTGGTCAATTTAAATCATTTCATGAACCCCAGCTAAATAAATTATTTTTTCTTCTAGACTTAAAGCGTGCTATTTTGTGAATAATTTTTCTGGAAGCATAAAACAATGCTAAAATTTTCTTTTGTTGGAAAAATTTCATTTTTTCAAAGATATGTTTTTTGCCTTGTGGACAAAAACAGTGAAATATCGGTACATTACATGGTACATTTAGGTACATTAAGATGATTTGGTATCACGTAACACTACAAGGTCATAAAGGATTTCCCTATTCGGGAATGTACACAGAAAACACAAGATATGGACAACCATCACATAACTGAATATATGATTTATTAATAAATATACAGTAAGAAAAGAACATGATGTACATTAACAACAAAATGTCGTCATTCTAAATTAATGACATCCTCTTTTAATGTATTAGATCTCGTCTACTGGAATTCGAACACACCAACAACATATTAAGGCACAGTAAGTTTATTGGCTGACTTGAAGGGAGTAATTTATTATGAATATTGGAAAAAAATATTTGTCCAACCATAAATGAACCAAATATCAAATATTTAAATGCAATTGTAATAAATATTAATAATACAAAAACATATTAATTGACACAAAGTGTATTTTTCTTATTTGGAAGAATTATGACTTCAGTCTTGTACTTTTTTGAATTTAAATATGCGATAGAAATTCTTGTTTTAAACATCATTATTTCTGTAGATTTAAAGTGCACTATAAAAACAAATTAAGTTATTATAAATGTGTTTCTTAAATTAGATACATTTATTTTAAGTGTTTTAAAATCGGTTAATACATTTAATACTAATAATCAATGGCAATTGCTATTTCAATTCTAATAATCAATGGCAATTGCTAAATAATATAGATAATCATTTGCTTGATAGTAAATGTTTACATAATTACTTGGCAAATTATTTAAAAACATGTTATTAAAATATTCATTACTGGGTTAAGGTTGGTTAATTATTCTTTGACATATGTTATAATTTTTTAAGAAAGAGGATACTTCTTTTGCCCTCATTTAAATATATTTTACTTTTAGAACTTTTAATCGCCAATGCATTTGTGAATATTTTATAAGTATTTACTCAAATTTCTTTAAAACGGTTTCAGTAATTATTATTCAAAACAATTCAGGAAAAGTAATTGATATTTGTATAAGCACCGCAATCAAATAAAGAAAAGCACTTTTGGATAACGACTTATTTGCGTGTAAAATATTTTTTTTAAAGGTTGGTTAATTACTCTTTTTGAACAACTTTCTTCATGAGACGCATTTAAATATTTACTAAAATTGAAAACAAACGTAATTCCACTGAGAAAAAAATTGTTTTCCCAAAAGCGATATTCATTTTATTAAACATAGTCAAATAATTATTTTTAATTATTTATATCCTTAGAAATAATTTTTTTTTTAGAATATAAATTACATGTTTCAAAAATGGAAATTCATGTTAAAGATTTTTATGGTGTCAAAAAATGTTTTTTTTTTTTAAGTTGAAATTCAAGTATTTAGTTTAAAATTAAGATTAAGCTAACAGTTGTGAATAAATAGTTTTATTTATTGAAAATGCTGAATTAGTAGTGAATTTTCATCATTATCATCTTTGGCGCAATAGTCCTATGGTGGACCAGGGCCACTACTGGCAGATTCCGTAACATGAGATGTGTCTTTTTACAGTACTACGCCTACAGCTCTACAGCCATATTAAACCAGGACCTACTATTTAAAGTGGATTTCGAACCTCTACGGCCCCACTGGGACTCAAACTCGAAAGCTGTGTCACCGAGAGCTACACACTCAGGCATCAGTTAAAAATTATTAAAATCAATAAATTACTTTTAAAATGCAATGATAAACTTGGGATACAAAGGTAAATAGCGTCTTAGAGTAGTTGAAGAAAATGCTTAGCTAGCCAGTATGATAATTAGGTTTTAATTATATTCACAGTACAATCTTATGATATAATTTATAAGCTTTTCATCCATTTTTTACTAGCTCATATACATTAATTTTCTATGCAAATAATTTTAAGTCATAGTTTGATCAATCAAAAATTGAAAAAAAGCATATGCAATTAATATAGTTAATCCTTTGGAGAGTAAAATCTTGACTTTTTTTTCTGCTGCTTATCATCAGATGCATGCAGATTGTCATCGTATACGATAACGTGATTATACAAAAATTGGCCTAGGTTTTTTTTTTGTAAATTCTATAGTTGTGATTTTGATATTCGTTCTTACTGTGTGCACGAACAAAATTTGAATTAAAAAAAAAAAAAAACTGAAAAGCAAAAAAGGAATATGCTGTCCAAGTAACCTTTTATCTCTCCTCCAATAAGCTTATTTATTTTTTCATGTGTGGTTTTACTGCTTGAGAAGCTTCAGGGTTTTGCAGGGGGAAAAAACGAGAATCAATCAAACAATTTGTTCAGCTTCACAGAGGAAGAATGTGACTTATAGGCATTGCTGCCGATTGTCATTCCATGTAATTGGTGTCCATATAGCGCCACATATCAAGCCAGAGATATGATTGACTTACGAACAGAAAGTATATCCCTAACATTGTCGCCCCACACCAAATAAAGACATGTTTATTGTGTACATATGTTATGTACGGAATCTACTTTAAACAGTAGATTCCGGAATAATATGACTGTAGATCGTTGGGCATAGGACTGACAACTCTTCCCTTAAAAAAAAAAAAAAAACATCTGTTTCGAAATCTGCCAGTTGGCAGAGGGCTTTGCCCTAACAGGGGCATGATGCTGCACCACTGATGATGATGTTGTGTACATGCTACTGATGAATTGCACTGCAACATCAGGAAACACACCGCAGGAAATATAAATTGTTGCATAGTAATCTGAAAGAAGTTACCACTCGATTTTGTTCGCTGTACAGGAAAATTTCAACAAGGATTCCATTGATATGATTATTTTTGACTCCGGACTAAAAGCGTTAACGTATACAATGGTGTCAAGAAGTGTGGACATTTATAAACGAATGGCATGGGTAATTGTGTCTTGGAGAATTGTGATTCGTCTTAGAGCATCGCGATAGTCGTACCAGAAATTGTCATCTACGTCATCTCTGAGTAGAGGTAGCCTAACACTTAAATTATGTATCGCCATACCGATCCTTCAACGGGCATTATAGGGTTTTAATTATATATATTTTTTTACTCCCACATTTCTCTAATATTCATTGTCGATAAATTAAACAACCAGCTCTTTATTACATGATGCTTGAGTGCATGTTGTCTTACCTAGTTTTAATGTTTCTTGTGGTCATTTTTTAATGATTCGAGAGCGCCAGTTGAATGCAATATGCGATAATTGATAACAGGTCAGTTGGTCTTCCTGAATTGACTGTCTATTCAGGAAGACTCCATCTGTCGCCCATTAAATACTTGATGGGCGACAGACTCTTCTGCCTTTTAGCAACGTGCAGGGGCGTTTCCAATTTTGGCATTGTGTGGAACCAAATGGACTGGCATACTTGATGCAAGAACATATCCAAAACCTCTTTCATTAAATGCTGAAGAATGTAGCAGCGGTTATTGATAGTCATGACGACTAATTGAAAGGTGTCTTGTATTTACAATCATTTCACCTTTATATTATATGGGATTTGTTTTATAAATGTGGCTTTTATATCGTAATCTTGATGGAGCGTTTTGGATGCCCAGCTGTACATTGTTTGTGAATTTGATCTTTTTTTTAAATATACTTGACTAATTTCTTATTAAATCGAGAAAGAATGAATATGGATATTTCATTGAATTATTAATATTTGGAAATAAATAAGCAAAAATTTAATCATTTTTAGTATTTATTATTTTTAGATTTATTATCGTTATTTTTTAAATAAAATATCACATTTGTATGAATGTGAAAGTGATGTAATTGTAATTGTGAAAAATATCTTTTAAGTACTTGTATTATTATATATTTATAAATTATATTTTCTAATATATTACAACTTTGTATTATATAAAGTAAGAATTACTCGAGACAATGTTTTTCTTAGTTTAATATAAAGAAAAAAATATCAACCCTTCTATTCCATTAATTTACATTCACTATCATTCGTTAAACTGGCAAAGGAAAGACAACTTATTTTATATTTCAGAGGCGACAATTTATTTTAAATTATACTTTGTCAACTGTTGTGCTGGTCTAAAGTATTGGTTTCAAGTGAGGCAAGAGAGTTCGGACTCGCAATTCTCAAGTGTATTTTAGAGATTTTCTTGACTTTAAAGCTCAAATTTAATATTTTCACATAACGGTATAATTTGTTTATTTTTCTTCTAAGATGAAATATTATATTTACTTCAAAATATGATGAATTACGAACGTCCTTGACATATTTATATATGGAATTCAGGCAATGAATTTATATGAATATTTAATTTATCATGGGACTTCTGTCTTGCCTTAAAAAAAAAAAACATAACACTAGAATTTTTCATTTCAGAAGTGAAAACCATTCATTTTTCTACTTACTTCCTTCAAATAGAAATTTTTGCAGATACATATTAGTTAAATAATCCCATTGCAATCTTATTATCAAACTTCATTTTTTAATATTAAGAAATTTACTATACGTAAATAATGGCAGAGAGGTAATCATATTATAATCATTCCTGTCAGAGAAGTAATGTATGATACATTTCAATAGTCATTTTATTTAAGCGTAAAACCCATTAAGAGAGCTTGATACCCTCCTGCGATGGGAAAATAAATAGTTTCGGAACACGAAATTGACAAAATAGTGCATCGACTAACAAGTTGTTTGATTGGAATTTTCAGGGCTTTTTTTCTTCCTTATAAAGAATTATAACTTGAAAATTCTCTCAGATCCAAATCCCTTAGCATATTGATTTTCATTTATTAACATTAATTGTACCGATTGGGCCTGAATAGCCGAGTGTCCAGCGCTCTGGCGCTCGGAGCCACAGGTTTCGGGTTCGAGTCCCGGCGGTTCCATGGATGTTTGTAATGTGTCCGGAATCCATTTTAAGACGTAGGTCCCGGTCTCCTATGACTGATCTCCTATGATCCCGGTCTATTATAAGAGCATCACGGAGCAGAAGTCAGACTTCTACATACGGGTGTCCATCACAACAGAAACTGCACTCCTCTTTCCTCCTGCCATGAGGGATAACAATTGTACGGATTTATATTATTATTTATATATTTCTACACTTCATATGATTCAGTATAGCCTATCTTTGTGTGCCAGAACATTAAAATGACAACTAAGTAAGTGACAGCGTCCTACCATAAGAGAAGTAAATAAATTTACTTTTCTTATATAAAAAAGCACAGTTCTACAGAAATTCATAGATAAGTCTTGTACATTCTTTTATAGTACTGAAGTAATATGCGAATACTTCTATCCAGACGATTCAACTGCATTCCCAGACTTTTGGATCCCCTCATCCCTCTTTTAATCTGAACCCCGCCCCCTCTTGGCTTGTTTCGTGACGCTCAATGTGTTTTCGACAGTTGGTTGTCAACGTTATTTGTGTTGGACTGGTTTAATCCCCTATACGGAAAAGTTCTAAGAAAGTCTCTCTAAAATTGTCCGCAGATTAACAGCAACTATGCGTTGCAAATGATTAAAAAGAATGTATGGAGCTATGAAGCCATTCGTAAAATTTTATTCTTATTATCTTGCTTATTTTATTGATGAATCATCCATTTTAATTGAAAGGCACAATTAAATAAAATTAATTTTTAAAAATTGGGCAAATTTATAATTTACAACATGTATTTAATTTGTTCTATTATAGTTTTGTCCGCCGTATATAACTGCTTGTCCAATGTTATTTTGTCTAACATAACGATAGACTTAGGTAAAATAGTAAACGCAAAATGTCCATAAGAATTCTAATTTTCCATAGATTTGTAGTATCGACCAGAATGATTTGAAATTAATTTCAGTAATACACATAAAAAAGTATAGATTTAATTAACAAAAAATTTCAATTATTTTGATAAAGTTATAAAAAATAATGTCAATTCTTTTCAATGGACAGTTCACTCTTTTATGTGAATTGTTAAAATGAGTGTAATTTTTAAATTTTAATATGATATTGTTCTCGCTTGTATAAATTAGACAACTGCATTTTGAACTTTTGTACTTTGTGTATAATAATCTTTATAAATGTTATTATTTATACAAGAAAGAAAAATAATTTTATCAAACCGCAATTTCATCAATGTAACTGCTCGTGCTTTTTTATTTTGCACTTCTTTCAATAAATTGTAACTTTACATTAAAATAAAATGCAGAATCCATTACGAATTTATTTCCTAACAGAATTAGTGTTTTTTAAATAATTAATAAAAGACTGATTATTTTTTATTGAAGATATTGATGCATTTACTCAACTTATTAATGAAAACTTAACATGAGTTTATTAAGTCTAAGTTTTGATTGTTTAATATACATTCTGAAATGCTTCGATAAAATAAATTTCAGTAATTTTAATACAGAATGAATGTTGCAATATATTTGAAGCTAATATTAACTTAGTATCACGTATCACCAAGTGATAACTGCTTGAATTACGAGAGTTTGAGTTCTTAGAGTTACTAATGCGAATTTCTAGATATTTATATTCTATTTGGTATTTCTCACTAAAACGGTAAACACGTATTATGACCACATATATGAAATTTTCGTTTTAATAAAATGTTTTTGGTAAAATTTATCGAAATTTGTTCAGATACGTCGCTCAGTTGCTAGACATGTCTGAAAAAGTTATTTTCGAGTAAACCACTTTTTTTAAACTTTTAAAAAATCTATATGTACTGAATGGCTTAATTTCATTTTACATAAAAGTAATTAAATCAGAATTCTAGATTAACATATTTATAGTATTACTGCAGTTTAATATTTCTCATTCATTGGCGCAACAGTCTCATCGTGCACCAAGGGCCGTACCACCAGATCAAATACTACCCACGAAAGTCTCAGCTGACTAATTTATAAATAAATTATTTTATCAGCGGCATAATATATCCTTATGAATAACATATAACTTTAAATATAGTATATTTTCTGCTATGAAATGTATTATATTACAAGATATTAATATAATTGCAGCGTGCTTAGTTGTTGCCATGGGGAAACAAGAATCATATTTCAAAGTGCAAAAACCAATTTCAGATGTTTTTGAAATGTGAAATTAATTATAAATGAATAAGACATTATTTTCTTAGAAACATAATATGTCTATAATTTTATACAACTGTAGGTGAGTAGATTGCCAAATACGAATATATAATAAAAAGGGAAATATAGAAAATATAAATTAAGAAATAAAGACTTGGTTCCAGGTATGAATCTTCATTAACTATTATTATTATTATTTTTTTTTTTTTTACTTTTCTTTCTTTTGAAATTCAAAAATTCTCTAAAATAATAAGAAATATACTGACAGAATTCCTTTTTATCCAGAGTATCAAAAGTTGCACAAAAGCGCATTATTTAAAAACAAGGCGTCAGCTCTCATAAATCACGATGTTTATTGTTTACAACACAGCCTCTTTAAAGAACAAAAAGATAGGAACATAACTCCCACAAGGGTTCGGTAAGGGTTCCTGTAAGGTCACGGAGTAAAAGGGTAGACAGAAAAGGAAAGGCATGATATATAAGACGGATGACTTCATCTGTCAGTTCCTGACAATCGCAGAAATCTTTCCGTAGGCAGAAATCGATTTTTTTTTCTTTTTAATCTTCTTCCACGGGCGGTGGTATATATCACAGGATTCATCTTAATCGTATTCGCAGCACGCGCTGAATCGCTCAGCTGCGTAATTTGATGATATTCCACCATTTCGTCGAGAGAGAAATTTGCTTTCTGAAAGGGAAAAAAGGAAAAGTTACGCATTATTAAACGAAGGAATCTCTTTCATTCATTCATTGCTTGGGAATCGAACATTAAGCGTCTATTTTTCACAGTGAGAAGGCATGTTGATTTTTTTTGATTGAATCAAAAACTTCTTTTTTAATTTATGTTAATAAAGACAATTCAATGATTGTGTCTATGGCAGTTATTATTTGCTTTAGTTACAGTGGATCTCTTATTAGATTTCGATAAGAGATGAGTTATTTTATTCGAAAATCTGTTTGTTATACGCTTTAATATACTAAGGAATTATTGCTAATTTATTGCTTTTATTGAATTTATTAAGAATTCAACATTACATACTCCACTTTTTTTCGCAGTCAGTTACGTAATACACGCCAATTTGTGATGGAATCAATCACTTCTTTTTGGATTCATGTTTATTAATGACAATTAAAACAATTGTGTTCATAGGCAATTTTTGTCATTTTTATTTGTTACACGGATTTCCTGATTAGAATAATATGTTTTGCGCATGAAAACAATATAGAAAAGTGTTTTTATATGCTTACTACACGAAGGATCTCATTCATTCAGTGCTTGAATTGAAGTCAGAAGACATATTAATTTCTGTTTTAATCAAAAATTTCTTTTTGGTTTTATGTTTATTAATGGTAATTCTAATGATTTGGTGACTTATGTCAGTTATTTTGACATTTATTCTTTTGTTACGCGGTTTACCTACTAGGAATAATATAATTTGGGCGCATGCGGCAAAGTAAAAAATATATTATATGCATTTACGAAGGAATCTTTCTTTTCATAGCTGAATTGTGACGTATTCTGACTGAAGAATAGACAATAATCGTCTATACTTCAGCTTTAATTATTCTCATTTTTTTTTTTTTTTTTACTTTTCGTTCTTTTGAAATTCAAAATTTCTAAATAACACTTTAAAATATATTTAAAGAATTTCTTTTTTATCCAAAGCATCAAAGTTGCACAGGAGCGTTATTTAAAACAAAGCGTCAGCTCGCATAAATCATGGTGCTTATTGCTTACAAACACAGCCACTTTAACAACAAAAAAAGAGGAACATAACTCCTACATCAGAATGCACGTGTTACATACAATCTTTTCTATGCAAAAGAAAAGATACGAATGTAAGGTCACACAGTGAAAGGGTAGACAGAAAAGAATGGTGGAAGGAAAAAAGAAGGGATAGTATAGGACGGATGACCCTCATCTGTCAGTCTGACAATCGCAGAAATCTTCCCCCAAGGCAGGAATCGATTTTTTTTTTCTTTAATCTTCTTCCGCGGACGAGGTGTGGTATATATCACAGGATTCATCTAATCGTATCCGCATCATGCGCGAATCGTTCAAAGTAATTTCACCGATATTCCACCATTTCGTCGAAAGGAAATTTGCTTCGGAAAGCAAGAAAAATTTTTTCTTGAGGAAAAGTTACGCGTTATTAAACGAAGGAATCCATTCATTATTGCTTGAATTGTAACGTGCATTACGCGTCTATTTTCTACCGTCAGAAGACATCACAACCGCTGGATTTCTGATGGAATTAAAAACTTATTTCTTTTGATTTATATTTATTAATGACAATTCAATGATTGTATCTACAGGCATTTAATTTTAAATTGCATTTTTCTTATTAGATTTATAAGAGATTACACAGTTATTTTAAACAAAAAAAATTTGCTATACACTTTAATATACGAAGGTACCTCACTGTTTCATTGCTTGACATTGAATATTAAATATCTCTTAAATATGTCTCCTATGAATTAGGATTTTGGAGATAAATAATGGTTTCTAGGTTTGGAGATTTATTATTATTAATTTTTTACTTTTCATTCTTCGAAATGCAAACATTCTCTAAATAATACTTTTAAAAATACTGAAAGATTTTCCTTTTTCATCCAGAACATTAAGTTGCAGAGAGCGCGTTATTTAAACAAGGCGTCAGCACTCATAAATCACGAATTTTTATTGCTTACAACACAACCGCTTTGAAGTACAACAAAAAAGAGGAACATAACTCCTACATCAGAAATGCACGTGTTACATACAATCTTTTCTAAGCTTAAAGAAAACACGAATGTAAGGTCACTGAAAGGTGAAAGGGTAGAACAGAAAAGAATGGTGGGAAAAAAAAAAAAAAAGAAAAGAAAGGCAATGGAAATCTTAAGACTGATGTCTTTTCATCTGCTTCAGTCTCGACAATCGCAGGAAATCTTCCCGAAATCGATTTTTTTTTCATTTTTTAATCTTTTTCCGAAAAAAACGGACGTTGGTATTAAATGAAGGATCATTCATTGCTTGAATTCGTGTATTTTTCTAATCGTATTCGCAATGATTTCTGACGAATCGCTTTTGAATGTTTACTAATGGCGATTCATTGTGTCTATGGCAGTTAATTTCGATGATATTCCGCCATTTCATTGGAATCTCAGTTTTAGAAATTAAACATTAAATGTCTATTTTTCATAATCAGGAGACATAATAAAGGATTTCTGATGCAATCTAAAACTTCTTTTGAATTTATATTTATTAATGACAATTCAATAAATGTGTCTATGGCAAGTATTTTTGACATTTTTATTTGTTACACGGATTTCCTTATTAAAATAATATGTTTTAAGCGCATGAAACAATAAAAAAAAAATTTTGTTATACGCTTACTATACGAATGATCTCATTAATCCAGTGCTTGAATTAAAGATTGAGTGTCTATTTTTTATAGTGAGAAGACATGTTTGATTTCTGATGGAATTAAAAACTTATTTTGGATTTTATGTTTATTAATGGCAATTCAATGATTGTGTCCAAGTCAGTTATTTTGACATATATTTTTTTGTTAAGCGTTTTTACCTAATTCGAATAATATATTTTTAAGTGCATGAAGCAAAATAAAAAAATTATATGTTATATGCGTTTACGAAGGAATCTTTCTTTAATAGCTTGAATTGTGGCGTATTCTGACTGAAGAATAAGTGTATATCCTTCAGCTTTAATTATTCATTTATTAATTTACTTATCGATCTTTTGATATTCAAAAATTCTCTAAACAATACTTAGAAATATACTGAAAGATTTCCTTTTTATCCAGAGCATCAAAGTTTCACAAAGCGCGTTATTTAAAACAAGGCGTCGGCTATCATAAATCACGATGTTTATTGCTTACAACAGAGCCGCTTTTTAAATAGAAAAGTTCCTACATCGGAATGCACGTGTTACATACAATCTTTCTAAGCAAGAAAACATACGAATGTAAGTTCAAGTGAAAGGGTAGACAGAAATGAATGGTGGAAGAAAAAAGGAAAGACATGGTATAAGACGGATGACCCTCATCTGTCAGTCTCAACAATCGCAGAAATCTTCCCCAAGGCAGAAATCGATTTTTTTTTTTTTTTTCTTTAATCTTCTTCCACGGGCGGTGGTATATATCACAGGATTCATTTAATCGCATTCGCAGCACGCGCGATCGCTCAACGTAATTTAGATGATATTCCGCCATTTCGTCGAAAGAAATTTGCTTTCGGAAATCGAAAAAACTTTTTTTTTCGGAAAAGTTACGTTTTATTAAACGAAGGAAGGAATGAATGAATGAGATTCCTTGAATTGAAAATTAAGCGACATTTTTCACTGTCAGGAGACATCACAAGTGCTGATTTCTGATGGAAACAAAACTTCTTTAGGATTTATTTTTATTAATGGCAATTCAATGAATTGTGGTTATGGCAGTTATCTTTAACTTTTTTTGTTATATTGTTCTCTTATTAGATTGATAAGAGATGACATTTATTTTAATCAAACAATTTGTTTGTTATATGTTTTATTAAACGAAGGAATCTCATTCATTCATTGCGTGAATTGAACAATAAGCGTTTATTTTTCACAGTCAGAAGACATCACAAAAGATGATTTCCGATGGAATCAGAAACTTCTTTTTTCAATTATTAATGATAATTCAATTTGTTTATGTCGGGTATTTTTTAACTTCTTTTTTGTTACATGCATTTATTAGAATAATATATTTTAACATTAACGCGCTTTAATATACGAAGGAATGGCATTGTTATTATTTTAATTAAAGTAAAGGAGACATAATAAACGCTGATTTCTGACGGAATCAAAAACTGAATTTGAGTTCTGTGTATTAATGTTAATTCATTGATTCTGTCTATGGTAGGCAATTTTATTTTTTTGTTTTTTTTGTTACACGGACCTCTTATTAGATTAAACTCATGAAACAAAATTTAAAAAAAAAAGTGTATGTTATACGCGTTACTAAACGAAGGAATCTCAATGTTTCATTCTTGAATTGAACATTAAGCTTCTATTTTTCACAAGTAGGAGACTGATTTGAGCCATTTTTAAGGAAATTGAATATTTCATTTTGTTAGAAAATTTATGTTTATATATTTATCAATTGAACAGAATGTATAGATGAATTTTTAATGGTCTTTACTTTGCTTCTGGTTGAGTGTTAGAATAATAAATTTTAAAGAGCCAGAAAAAAATGTTCTGTTAAAAGCTTATTAGCAAAGAAGTTTGATAGACTTATTTATTCTTCTTAAATCAAATGTTAGGAACTTCATATTGAACATAATAGTTAGATAATTCAAGAGTTGATGACAGTTATTTTTAATAGCTCTTAGATATCTTTTTTTAGATGAGTAGTTTTAATTAGAAAATGAAATTTTGCAAGCGCATATAGACTAAAATTTTCTAGAAAATTTTATGATGTTTATAACAATCAGAATAACATAAAAAGCATCGTTATAATGTTAATCACTGAAATTTCACAACAGATTCTATGATAAATAATTTCTTCAAATGATGAAAGTAAAGACATTTTTTTATTGTATTTTACAAAACAGTGAAACATAGTTTATTGAAAATTTAAATGAGAAAAGGATTCATGACTCTTGCAATTATAAATTTAATGATAAATATTTTCTAAGGTTAGATCTTATCTTTACAACAATGATCTTTAATATAAAAAATAAATTTGTTTAAGATTAAAATTTTATATATTTTTAAAAAAACAATTTGTTTACAAAAATAATAAACTAAAAAAATATATATATAGCACAGAAAAAAATCTTCGCAATGGCCTAATATGACAATCTTTAAAAGCAGATGGGAAGAAAAATTAAAATAGATAGCTTGTTTTATTTAAATAGGTATGGTTTTTAAACATACGCAGTTGAAATGATATATTTCAGCAATCTTATTTCTTTCTCGCTAATTAACAGAACGGTTTTTAAGAATCGTCATTTTTTATCAAGATAAACGAAAAAGATAAATTTTCGAAATTTTAAAAATGCATTATTGCAAATCACTTCTACCGGGAAAGAAGAAAAGTAAAAAAAAAAAAAAAATCTCCATCCTATTTCCTTAACGCTTTTCCTTCGCAACGCAAACTAGCGTTCCCCCATAAAATACGTGTTTGCTTCAGAAACTCATTTTATTCCATTTAAATCAAATGCATTGAGTTTAATCTTCAAACAATTGTTGGATGATCCAAGGAGTCCAATCTGATTAATTATTATTTACGAAGGGAATATGAAACTCTGACCATTTCGATCAATATTTTTTTATTCCTATAAAATCTCCGTCCAGGACTCGGAAATTTATCCCCTTTTTTTTTTGGGAGGGAAAAATATGTTTGTACTAGTACATATAAATCAATTCATGCACTAAGTAAGTCCATCGAAGGAAAAAGAAAATAATCATGTAGCATAAAAGATAAATATGAGGGGACATAAACATTTTGAACAATGTTGTGATGTGATCACCAAAAAATAAACAAGACTTTCCATTCATTTATGTGATTGTTTGAAAACTTTTCAATAAAAAAGTTAGTAGTTTATTTTGATAGCATCATTTCAATCAGCAAAGCAATTTTTCCGTTTCGATTTTTTCAATGGTGAGGTTAGTTTGCAATTTGCCATCTTTTGAATTGAATTTATTAAATTTTTTTAATATTTAAAATTATATGTCAAATTTAACTATTCTTATAAAATGTTAATATATATGACAAATCAAAATAACAATTTTTTCAACAAAAAAAAAAAAAAAAAAAATAGCGCAGAAAATCATCTCAATGGCCTAAATATATGAATATCTTTAAAAAAGAAAAATGTAAATATTAAATTAGCTTTTTTTCATTTACTTCACAAATTTCAATGAATAAAATAAGAATTTTACTATGCTCACTATTCTAAACATGGTAGGCCAGAAAATAATATATTACTACCAGCACTTTTTTTACTTTCTCTTAATTAACAACCCGATTTGTTAAGAATCGGCCATTTTTCTCAAGATAAACGAAAGATAAATTTTCTGAACTTTTTAAAAATGCACTTCGTTATAAATCACTTCACCGGGTAAAGAAGAAAAGTAAAAAAAAAAATAATCTTCCCATCTAGTTTTTCTTTAACGCTTTTCCTTCACAACAAATTTTTCATCATTCCGCCAGCAGCCACTCTTGCTTTAGAAACTCATTGTTGGGGACTCTTGGTAATTAGATTACTGCTGCATTGAGTTTAACTTCTCTCTCGGACACAACTTTGGATCGTATCCAAGGATCCAATCAATGATCATCATCGGCTATTATTTACGAAGGAATATGAAACAGTGCCCAGATCTGATCACGGTTCACTTTTTTCCCGATAAAATCTCCGTCCTGACTTCGACAATTTTTTTCCCCTTTTTTGGGGGGCATTTGTACTAGTACATATAAATCAATTCATGCACTAAGTAAGTCCATCGAAAGCAAAATGAAATTAATCATGTAGGATAAAAGATAAATATGCGAGGACATACGACGTATTTCGTAACCATGTTGTGATGTGTTCATCAGAAAATTTGCAACAGAGAATAACTGAGTTTATGGTCTTGTAGAAAAAAAAAGTTAGTAGTTATTTTGATTCTATCATTTAAGTCAGCAAAGCAATTGTTTTAGTGTGAAGTTAGATTGCAGTTTGATAGAGTTTTTAAAATTAATTTTAATAGTTTTTTGGTACAATACTTGAACCATCATTTGTCATAGTTTAACTATTCTTATAACAAATTATAAATACTAAATATTGTTATTGTTAAAAACCTAACAACAAACCTGTTTTACAAAATTCAATGAAGATTTTTAATTTATGTCTTTTTCGTAGAATAGGTAATTCAAATGAATTTGCATCATTGATGTTTGTCGCTATACGGTCGTGTTTTGCACACTTAATCTAAATACACTGGAACCTTTATTTAACGTAAATTCCGAACCACCAACAAACATCCCTATCATTGAAGGGATAGATAGTATATTTTTATAATTACAAAATATGTTTTCAGTTTCTAGATCAATAAATTTATCCTTGGGGTATATTGATTTTATGTATTAATTTTAAGATAAAATAACTTATTTTGTTATATTAATTCAATTCAATCTTACAAATTCAAATAGGTATGAAATTAAATATATCAGAAGCAAAAATAGATATAAAAAACATAAGTAAATAGCAAAAAAAAAAAAGTAAAACTTGTTTTTACGTCTTGAGTTTAAATTCAAAACGAAGTTACAAGATCATTGCTTTTTGTTGCACGTAGTTATAAAAAACTGTATATTTTTCCTTTCCTGTTAAAATTTATAATTGATGATGTTTCAGTCACTGAAATTCATTTATTTTCCTCACAGGAAAAGTATCTGAAATATATGTTTTTCTTCAAAATGCAAATTAAATAATTCATTAATTAAAATATTTACATTTTGTTTTTAAATTTAAGTAATATTTGTATATTTGTTTTAATATTCAGAATAATATTTTCCTTTTTAATTTCTCTCATAGAATGGGTTTTATATAATTTAAAATATATTTAAAAATTAAAATAGAATATTTTATGTAATTATGGATGATTTATTGTAAGTTTAATTTAGTGGTAAATGTGTGATGAATATAATGACATACATGTTTCATTATTTTTTATTAGGGCTAATAAATTTTGACCTTGGTTTGAATTTTTTGCAGTTTGACGAACTCCAGTACCCCATAATTAAAACCTGCACCTGCGAAATAACAGAGTGCAAACTTACAACAACAATGAACAAGAGTAAAACCAACATTTTTTCTTTCGTATGCAAATGACGAAAAAATTTACATATGAATGAGATGCAAAATATCCAGTGTGTTTCGACAAACATGTCAATCATAAAACTTTATTTTTTCTTTGCACATTATGCGTTTTAATTACATTTTTTATAGTTGCTCTTCGCGTAAAAATTTTTTCGTCACGATTTTATACAGCTGTCTTTAAAAAGAAATATGAAACTCTATCTGCTGGTAGTAAGAATGGTTAAAATGCTGACAGAAAAAAGATGGCTTCAGAATGACTGTTTCGACATTCTGCTAGTAAAAGAGATGCTTTAATGTTAAGGTAAAAATAATCATAAGGCAATATATCACCCATATTGGCAGTTTTATCTTTGTAAATAAACAGAAAATGCGTATCAGATTCTTGAGCAGAAACAGGAAGAAAATATTCTTTTTTACCCCTTTCAAGTTAGACGCTGATAACACTCTTCGTCTTATGTCCAATAGTGTTGATAATGATTTATTTTCTGGTTTAGTTCGGTATTGGTTGTCTATCTTTTACTCACCAGTGCAGTGCGAAATTAGATGTGTTAGAGCAGCAGCGATCTGCAAACTGTTTGGATCGCATACTCCTAAGACAAGAATAACTAGAAGTTATAAATCGTATTATATATAGTGTGTATGTGCGATCAAAAATCAATTATTTATTTTAAACAATATATATTTAAATTAAATTACGCCCAACTCATAGCTCAGTAGCATCGTGCGGAGCTGTTGGGAATTAAGGCTGAGGGGTTCACTCCACTTGCTGCTTTTTGTAGACACGAGAAGATTCGATGGCGATTGGACTACATGGTGGGATTTTTTTCGCGTTTTCTTCCACACGATACCCAAATATGGGGTAGCTCCTTCTACATGTCCTCCTGGAAGGCACTGCATTCCTTCTTCAACGATACAGAGCCAATTCACACTTGTACCTGCGGATGTTGCATCACAACAGATCTGTCCCTCCCTTCCCTCCCTGCCATGAGACTACACGGGTTCATAAACTTGGTCAATGTTGCTGTCAACTATGTGGGATAAGAAACAACAAATTAAATTACAAATTTACATTTTTAATTAAAATTTAATCTGAAACATGGATAGCGTTGGTTTAGTAATATTGGAAAATCTATTTCGATACCTTCTTTTAATTAATTTCGAACATCAGGTTCTAATTTATTTCTGCACTGGTTTTTTATTATTGTCACTATGCTTATGTCAAACGCTACTTCATGCAGGTAGGTAGAACCAAGAGAGGTAAGATTACATTTGTTTTTGTGATTCCTAAATCTGGATATTCAGCTTTCAATGCCAATTGTCAATCATGAAGACATTCTTTTTAAGTTCAGATTGTAGCAATGTTGTTTCTCTATCAATTAACAGTTCTTGAGCTGCGATCAAATAGTGATCCATTTTTTCATTGTTACACTCATACATACATACATTTTTACTCCATTTTTACATGTACACTCGCGTGATCCACGCTCTCATTTGATCTCGAATCTACGTCTTTGATGTAGTTGAGTAAGTAAATATGTATCACCTCACTTTGATGACCACTGTGCTAGAGGAAGTGTGTTTCGTTGGTGGTGTTGGAAGTTTTCTATAATGATTACTTTCACAATCTGGCATTGTATTATTATTTTAAGTGTTTTTCACATTGATAGAACAGCTATTTGATTAGAAATAAAAAACTTTCCTGTAATACTAAACGGAAATGTAAGGAAAAGGACACAGAAAATTAGCTATTCCAAAATTATCTAGTAGAAATTGCAGAAGATAATAAATTGATCAACCTTTACTATTCCAGGAAACAACATTGATTCACTAAAGTAGTATTACTCTTTATTTTTATGTACGCCTGGTTTAATGTATGTTCGTGGTTCAGAGGAACGTGTACCGCTGCTGAACATTAGGGATGAGGTTCAATCCAGCGTTTGTGATGTTCAGTATCTTGTCGGCTTTACCTGGTGGTAGGTTGTCGGGTTCTCTTCCATGATAGGTAAATTCGGGCTAGTTTTCTCCTAAAACTCCTCCCTTTAAAGACTGCCCGCCTGTTTTAGCGACACATATCCTAGTCAGACTTCTACTCACGGATGCCCCATCACAACAGAAGCTGCGCCTTTCCTTCCATCCATGAATAGGCTACTCATGGGATATCCGTCCCTCACTGCAAAACACTGAGGATTAGGCACAGCAACAACATTTTACGGTACAATAAGTTAATTAACTTTTTATTGGCTGTCTTGAAGAGTGTAAATTATTATCAATATTTAAAAATATGTCCAATCATAAATGAAGCCAAATATCTGAAAATAATTGCAATAAAAACTAATTATACAAAGTATGTTAGTTGATACAAAATGTGTATTTTTTATTTGGAAAATTTATGAATTCAGTCGTGTACTTTCTTTTCAAAATATCTCATAATGACATTCTCATTTTAAACATCGTTATTTCTATAGAGTTATAGTGCACAATAAAAAATCAACTTATTATAAATGTGCTTCTTAAATACCATATATTTCTTTTAAGTGTTTTAAAATCGGTTAATACATTAATTCTAATAATCAATGACAATTGCTAAATAATATAGATAATCATTTACTTGTTAGTAAATGTTTACACAATTACTTGTCACATTATTTAAAAACATGTTATTAAAATATTCATTACTGTATATTCTTAGACTTATGCTATAAATTTTTTTTTAAGAAAAGGGATTTTCTTTTGTTCTCATTTAATTATATTTTACTTCAAATTTTTAATCGTCAATGCATTTGTGAATATTTTATAGGAATTTACTCAAATTTCTTTAAAACGGTTTCAGTAATGATTATTCAAAACAATTCAGAAAAAGTAATTGATATTTGTATAAGCACCGCAATCAAATAAAAGAAAAGCACTTTGGGATAACGACTTATTTGAGTGTAAAACATTTTTTTTAAAATTGGTTAATTACTCTTTTGAACAGCTTTCTTCATGAGACATATTTAAATATTTATTAAAATTGAAAACAAAGGTAATTCCATTGAGAAAAATTGTTTTCCCGAAAGCGATATTTATTTTATGAAACATACTGAAAAAATGTTTAACTATTTATTTCCTTAGAAATATTTGTTGTTAGAATATAAAGTACATATTACGAAATAAGAATTTCACGTTTAATTTTTCTTATGGTGCAAAAAATAATTTTTTAAACTACAATTTATGTGTTTTGATTAATTAAGCTAACAACTGTAAAAAGAAAATCGTGTTGTTTAATAAAAAAAAATAGTAGTTAAAAATTAGTAGTTAAGAATTAGTAGTTAAAAAATTATTCATCATTATCATCATTGGCGCAACAGCCCCATAATGGACCGTGGCCACTATGAGGCTGCCTACTAGCAAATTCCGTAATATGAGATGTTTCTTTTAATTGGTCGGTCTATAACCCATACGCCCATTGCCAATTTTCCATATTGAGCCAGGACCTACTATTTAAAGTGGATTTCGAAACATTACAAACATCCACGTCCCTACCGGGACTCGAACTCAAAAACTGGGGCTCATTATCGACCGCTACAGCCGTATTTACTTGACCATCAAGCATCAGTTAAAATTTATTAAAATCAATAAATTAATTTTAAAATGCTATGATAAACTTGAGATAAACAAAGATAAATAGTTTCTTAGTGTAGTTGAAAGAAACGTGTAGCTAGTGAGCATGATAATTATCTTTCTATTTTATTCACAGTACAAATTTACGATAGAATTTATAAACTTTTCTACATTTTCAAATACATTACTTTTACATGTAATATAAAACCAATACTGATCGATGTATAACTTTTAAATGCCTACTTTAAAAGTCATAGATAGATCAGCCCAAAACATGATAACATGATTGCACAAAAATTGGCATAGGTGTTTTTGTAAATTCTATAGTTGTGATGTTGACATTCGTTCTTACTGTTCTAAAATTTGCACGCAAAAAAAAATGAAAAGCAAAATCAATATTCGGTTCAAGTGATCTTCATCACTCCCCATTAAGTTTATTTATTTCTTTATGTGTCGTGTGGTTTTGTTGCGTGCTTCAGTGTTTCACGGGGAAAATAATGGGAGCCAATCGAACACATTTTCAACTTGATAGAGGAAGAATGTGACTTATAGGGCATTGTTGATGATTGTCATCCCATGCAATTGCAGCCCATATCGGGCGTAATCAAACACGTATAAGCGAATATGCACTCGCTGGATGTAGGAAGGATGCACCGATGAACAGGAAGGATATCACTGACCTTGTCGCCCCACCAAATAAGGACCTGTTTCGAAATCTGCCAGTTGGCAGACAGCCTTTCCCGAACATGGGGCTGTTGCCGGAACTGATAATGATATTGTGTACATGCTACTGATGAATCGCACTGCAACATCAGGAAGCACACCGCAGGAAACAGGACTTGTTGCATAGTAATCTGCCAGCAGTTACCATTCGATATATTTTGCATTACAGGAAAATTTCAACAACGCTTCCATTGCTATGATTATCTGAATACAGATCACAGGCGTTTACATATACGATGATGTCATGTACGGTGGACATTTGTAAACGAATGGCATGACGAATTTTTGTCTTGAAAATTGAGATTCTTCTTGCAGAATCACAATAGTCGCACCAGAAACTGTCATCTCTGGGAGTAGAGGTAGCTTAACTCTTCAATTATATATCGCCATACCATTCTTTCACAGGGCATTATAGATTTTTAGTTATATATATGTTTTTACTCTTACATTTCTCTAATATACATTGTCAGTAAATTGAATAACCAACTCTTCATTACCTGAGGCTTGGGTGCCTGTTGTCTTACCAAAGTGTTAATGTTTTTCTTGCGGTCATTTTTTTAACGATTTGAGAGCGCAAGTTGTATGCAATGTTCGATAATTGATAACAGGTCAGCTGGTCTTCCTGAATTGACTTGTCTATTCAGGAAGACCCTATCTGTCACCCATTAAATACTTGATGAGCAAATGATTGCCCTATGATTTACCCATCATACACCATCCCTCCCTGCCTTTTAGCAATGTGCAGGGGAGGTTCCAATTTTGGCATCGTGTGGAACCAGAATAAACTGGCATGCCTGATGGCAAGAACATATCTAAAACCTCTTTCATTAAATGCTGAAGAATGTAGCAGCGGTTATTGACAGTCCTGGCGACTAATTGGAAGGTATCTCTCTTTTCAATCATTACACCTTTGTATTATATAAATGTGACTTTTATATCGTCTTCTTGATGGAGCATTTTGGATTGCCAGCTGTACATTGTTTCTGAATTTGATCTTTTTAAAATATACTTAATTAATTTCTTATTAAATCGAGAAAGAATCAATTTGAATATTTAAATGAATTATTAATATTTGGAGATAGTAAATACTAAAAATAATTGCATTTTACTTATTTATTAAAATTATTATCATTACTTTTTAAACAAAATATCACATTTGTATGAATTCCATCGTGCAAAACTTCTTTTAAGTATTTGTATTATATATTTAGAAATTATATTTTCTAATATATTACAACTTTGTATTATATAAAGTAAGAATTACTCGAGACAATGTTTTTCTAAGTTTAATATAAAGAAAAAAAAAAAGATCAACCGTCCTATTCCATTAATTTACATTCACTATCATTCGTTAAACTGACAGAGAGGAACATCAACTTATTTTATATTTCAGAGGCGACAATTTATTTTTAAAATTATGCTTTTGTCAACTGTTGTGCTGGTCTAAAGTGTTGGCTTAAAGTGAGGCAAGAGAGCTTGGTCTCCCAATTCTCAAGTGTATTTTAAAGATTGTCTTGACTTTAAGGCTCAAACTTAATATTTTCATAAAGGAATAATTTGTTTATTTTTTCTTGTAAATGAAATATTATATTTACTTCTAAATATGATGAATTAAAGTACGTCCTTAACATATTTATGTACAGGATTCAGGCAATGAATTGTATGAATGTTTAATTTATCATGGACGTATGTCTTGTTTTAAAAATATAATACTAGAATTTTTCATTTCAAAGTTAAGCTATTCACTTTTGTACTTTTCTATACTTTATTTCATATAGACATTTTCCAGGTACATATTTGATAATAAAACTGAAATGGGATTATTTAACTAACTTTATTTTTAAATATTTAGAAAGTTACTATATGTAAGTAAGGGCAAAAGATTAGTCTATTCTATTACTCTCGTTGCCGAGAGAAGAAATGTATTCATTCTTCATTTCAATAGACATTTTATTTAAGCGTAAAAAAAACCCATTAATTAAGATTAAGAAGAGCTTGATACCATCATGCAATGTGTGGGAAAAGAAAATTGGAAAAAAAAAAAGTGTATCGACTGGCAGATTGTTTGATTGTAATTACACAGATTTTTTCTTCCTGACTGAGAATTATCCCTGAAAATTTACTCAGACTTGGATCCCCCTTTTAATATGAGATTTTTTTTATTAATATTAATTATACATATTTATTACAGTAGGACTATTTATAGAATTCTAGCTTAATAGAATTCAATATAGTCTTTGTGTGCCCAAGTACGTTAAAATGACAACTAAGTAAGTGGCAGCGTCCTACCATAAGAGAAGTAAATAAATTCACCTTCTTATATAAAAAAGGCACAGTTCTACAGAAATTCATAGATAAGTCTTGAACATTCTTTTATAGTACTGAAGTAATATGCGAATACTTCTATCCAGACGATTCAACTGCATTCCCAGACTTTTGGATCCCCTCATCCCTCTTTTAATCTGAACCCCGTCCCCCCTCTTGGCTTGTTTCGTGACGTTCAATGTGTTTTCGACAGTTGATCGCCAACATTATTTATGTTGGACTGGTTTAATCTATATGAAAGAATTTTGAGAAATCTTGTCGAAAATTGTCCGCAGATTAACAGTAACTACGCATTGTAAATGATTAAGGAATGTATATATGTATGAGCCATTCGTAAATTTTGTTCTTATTCTCTTGCTCATTTTATTAAAGAATCATGCACTTTAATTGAAAGCATATATTTAACTAAAATTAATTTTTAAAAAAAAATGACCAAATTTGTAACTTATTATGCTTGTTTAATTTTTTATATTAAAGCTTTGCCCGCTGTATAATTATTTGTTCATCGTTATTTTGTCTAATATAACGATAGATTTAGACAAAATAGTAAACCCAAAATGCCCATAATGGCCCATACATTCCAATTTCAGATGTTTGTAAAATGTGAAATTTATCATACATATATAAGACTTTACTTTCTTAGAAACGTAATGTGTTTATAGTCTTATACAACTGTAAATAATGAAGGTAGATTGTCAAATTCCGAATATATAATGAAATATTTTTATAAATATATTATCTTTAGAAATCATTTAGAAATATATTCTATATGGAATAATTAAGAAAGCGTCTCGAAAAGTATCCTCAGATTAACAGTAACTATGCATTGTAAATGATTAAGGATTGTATATGTATGGAACCATTCTTAAAATTTTATTCTTATTCTTTTGTTTATTTTATTAATAAATTATGCACTTTAATTAAAAGTCTTAATTTACTAAATTTAAATTTAAAAATGGAACAAATTAATAGTACGTATTTAATTTGTTAGCTTTAATATAACAACAATATAGTTAAATAATATAATCCCTATATATATTTAATATAATTTTTTTTTTTGGTTGTATAATTCTTGTCAATTGTTATTTTGGCTAATAAAACGATATATTTAGACAAAATATAAATTTAAAATGTCCACAAGGGTTCTTCTTTTCCATAGATTTACAGTATCGCCAAGAATAATTTGAGGTTTTTAATTTCAATTATACTTATAAAAAAAAGTATACAAATTTAATTAAAGTAAAAAATGGCAATTCATTGGCATTATTTTTTTTATAATTTATTAATTCATCTTAATTGACAATAGTCCACTCTTTATGTCAACTGTTAAAAGAAGTGGAATTTTCATCTCTAACACCAGCTCTCCTGTAAGGTCTGTTCTCTACACACAGCGAATAACACAAGATCATCTCTAACTTAGGAAGTATTTTAATTTTACTACAGGTATATAAATTTTCTGAGTTCTTATGCAAATGCTTTTATCTACTGAATAAAAAATTATTTAGATCGTTGCAATTAAATGCTGTACATGAATAATAATTTATTATTTACCATTTATTAATTTATAAATTAATTAAAAAATAATTAAAATAATTATAAAATAAATTAAAAATTAAATTAATTAAATTAAATTATTTAATTGCTAAAATTTTACTATAATTTACTGTTTATACAATAATAAATAAATGCAGACATAAATAATAATTTAGCTATTTTATATATGCATTTATCTATTAAATTGTTCTAAATTTGTTTAGTTTGTTTTGCTGACAAAATATTTCTTTTTTTAATATAAATATGTGAGACTATTTTGTTTTTTAAAATGATCTACAAAAAATACATGTCTTAAAAATTTAATGTAAATAGTTATTGCTTTGAATTAATTAGTCAATTACATTTCAATTTTTTGTATGTATATAATAAATTTTTTTATAAATTTATTATTTTATACAAGAAAACAAAAAAATAATTTTACCAAATATGGCAATCATCAAAACGTAATTGTTTTATTTTCCACTGCTTTACATTCAATATATAATTATAATTTTACTAATAATATAATTTAAAGGCAATTCATTATGACTGTATTTTTCTAACAAATTCAAATTACTATTTATAAATAATTAATAAAAGACGAGATTATTTTTATTGAAGATGTTGATGCATTTATTCAATATATTAATGAAAAATTAACATGTGTTTATTATATTGATTATTATTATTGTTTTAAAGATTTTATGTTTAACTCTCTATTTTTATAATATTTCCTTCGAAATCATTTAGTAACTTTAATACAAAATGAGATTTTGCAATAGATTTGATGCTAATATTCGTTAGTATCGTATCACCAGTGATAACAGCTTGAATCACGAGAGTTTGAGTTCTTCAGGTTTTTATTCTTACTAATGCGAATTTCTAAAGATATTTCTATTCTATTTTGCAGGTAGCTCCACTCTAAACAGTAAAAGCCACGTATTATGATGACGCTATGAAATTTACTCAGTTTAATAAAATGTTTTGGTGGAAATTATCAAATATGTTGCTGAAGGTTGCTAGACATGTCTGAAAGTTCGCTGAAGTGAACAACTATGAACTCTACACTTCTGCAAAAATCTATATGTATTGAATAGTTTTAATGTTTTTATTTTACAGCAATGTACATGT